>CM068834.1:87175632-87477201 GCA_028554795.2 Sinohyriopsis cumingii | reverse complement strand
TAATGGTTTTTCTATGTACAGTAATGGTGTCCATATCTAATGGCAGATTGGCAATGGCAACCAGGGGATGGTGGATTGGCATCATGTGTATAAATATGAAACGCCTTCATGCCAGAATTCTTTATGCAAAATTTGGTTTTTGAGACGTTTAAAATATAAATTGTTGAAGGAAACAGATGCACCTCATGGCATATTCACACTATGCCTTATTGTTCCATCAATTAGGTGAAGCAATGTCTGCTCTTGCCATTTGTAAATTACTATAGAGGAAATAGTATTCATATACTCTACTGCTAAATGAAAAGTGTGCATGTAGTAAGCGTTGATGTCAAATTTGGTCTTTGTATTACAATAATTACAACAATTCTTGGTACATGACAATTCTTGGTACATGACAAGTCTTGGTCAATGACAAGTCTTGGTATACTACAATTCCAGGGATATTCTTAATTATTTTTAAAAGTAATCCATTTATGACCTATAGATGTGGGGACATAAATAACATTTTTCCTGTACTACAAGTCTTTGGACACCCTGGTTATCTTTTTATATTTTACTGATCAAAACATCATTTTTAAAAGTGACGTCAAAGTTACAGGATTATCATTATAAATTACTAGATGGAAATGTTATAAATGAATATAATTTGTTTGAAAAGTCAATAAATATGTTTACTTTTTCTATTTTCTTATCATTTCTACCTAGCTCAAATATGTATAATTTGATCAGATGATGACAGGATGCTGTTCACATATTAACAGTAACTGTTCCCTTTGTACTCTGTTTAATAATGCCAGTTTATGAATTATTGCATTCAAATTGTTGAAAATCACCAGAAATTACATTTTTATACCATCTTATAATATTAATATTTAGTACACTTAAAATATGATACCAGTATGACAACAGCAAAAATAATGTTTGGTTCAATGCTACCATTTTTATGTGCTGATCACGCATCAGTGACTAAAGAGATTGGTAGGATTGGGCTGACCTAATCTAATACAGTAAATTACATTTTGGACATTTTGTAGGTTTTTGCTATCTGACCACAAAGCAAGTCCAACTGAACAATGCATCTCAGTGTGGTTTATCACTGTTGTGAAAGGGAAATAACTTCACTAAGTCACATTTCTGCAGCAAAAATGGATTTCCATGTTTGAAATCTATTCCAGTTTCTACTGATTTGTTCTAACTCACAAAGTGCTCGATTTATGCAGATGTATCTTAAGTAGACACACTATAGCATTACTTGGCATGATGGGAAATTTACAAGGATATATTTTTTAGATATGAAAATATAGTAACTAAATTTAAAAAATACAAGAATTATTTTTAATCACCAGTTTCTATATTTCACACTTAAGTATATAATAAAAACAATATATAATGCAAACAACTGTAAACCACGTAGACCTATACCTGCCAACAAATAATGTGCCAGATCTTACAATCTGCTGGTAAGTTGTGCAACAACTCATCTACATGTACACTATACTTTGGTGCTATTGTACTAAAGTAAATATCACAATGCACAAAAACTACTGTATTTTTTTCTTTTGGAAATTGTGCTTACTGCAGTGAATTGCAAATCCAATACAATCAGTGTTTCCCTTTACCCTCATTTGTGCTTCAGAGACCCCCAAATTTTTAATTTGACCTCCAGTTTTGATACCAAAGTTTGGTTTTTACTCGTCTAACCCCCAGTTTTGACACCAAGGAGATTTTTGACTCTCACTGTTTTAACACTAGGGGCTGCACTGACAATGCTACTCAAATAACAATAAAGTTGCGGGGAGTGGGTGGGGTGTTGTACATTAGAAACCATAGCTATACACTAGTCACTAGTGTAGAAATTTAGATTCTGCAATACACAAGTTTCCAACAAAAAATGTTGCACATTTTACTCTGCAAAATCAAAGGTGCCTAATTCACACCTGAAAATCACAACTTGTAGAAAATAGTCAGAACTATACCATGAATATGGTACAGGAAAACAGCCTTTATTCAGACAGAAATTGTATGAATAATTTGGTTTTGCAGATTGATTATTTGTACCCTGGCTGTGTGATTTGTCTCTTTTTTTTTAAAATCCAATTATTATATGGATAAACAATAATATCTGGACAATCTATGCCCTTATGAGTCTGGATGAATGGCAGTTTACTGTACACAAAACAAAACAACGATTATAGAAATATTTTTCATTTATGCTCAAAAACACATTTATAAATTGTTACTTTCTAATGTGCATGTGGAGTACTAGGAAATGATGGATTGCATAATTTAGTGCATGGCTAACCTAGGTATGTTGGAACAGACTAATCATACATGGTCAATTGTCGAGTCAAAAAGCAAACAACACTAACCTGATCTGCCATCATATAATGTGCTGGCAGGTTAGGATTTACACTGTTAGTTCTAACAAACTACACAGACCTAGGTCTGCCAGTACATTGTGCAACAGTATATCTAGGTTTCTGAAGTCTGCAGTTGGCTTCAACTTTTAAACAAGTATACACAATACACGTAATGGATTAGCTGAGAAAGGATTTTTTTATATATCAAGTCAAAGCTTTCCATGGAGTATACAAAATTTTAATAATCATGATATTATCAATAGTAACATTCCGCAGCATTCAAGATGTGGCTGATGGAAGTTTTTGCTGACAATGGTAAAAATACTCAATCAAAACTGAGTAAAATAAGTATCCTTCATAAGATTTTTCCCTTGAATATTAAGCACAAGTAGCTTACTGTACAATTCATGTCAAGTTTAATCCCTCAAGTCTCTTTCATCTTTGGTATGGTATTATAGCAGCTTGTATTTCATTAATTGCTTTCCCTAAATATGATATCACAGACATGGAATCATGTACATCAGGGGTAGAAAAACTGGTTGATCAGGTTGCCTAGTAAATTACTGCAATTGCTGCAAACTGCTGAAATGAAAATTATTCAACAACTTTTGTCATCTATCAGTATATAAACAGCATGCAATACTTGTAATTTACCATCAGTCTGGCTAATCAAAAGTGACACAAGTTGTGAAATTCATCAGTCTGAGATCAGTAAACAGAAGATAATCATACAAATACCATTTTAAATAGTGTTTTGGAATTGGTTCAATCAGCGCCTAAACAAATAAAGGTACTGATGGATAACCTGACCAATGGCCAGAAACTTGTCCATCTTTAATGTTCAGCCAACTTTACATCATTCCGGTTCACATTATCACTAATCCATTACTATTATTCCCATGTCTAAAGTATTCAATTACTATTATTCCATTGTTTAAACTGCAAGATAAAAGTAAACTTTCCACATGGGATTTGTTTAGTGTCACCCAACAAGCTAATATAGTGTGCAACAACAACCGAGATTAGTTTGGTTATAAGTGCCACATTTTTTATATATTTTTTTTACTAAAGTTAGCTGAAAGAGACAAGTGCCACAGGTTACACACCAACTACTGATGTCTTCCAATGGCTGATGGAAAAGCATAATACTATATTACATCATACATGCCATAAAAGTCAAGTAAATGATGAAAGATGGTGCTAAAATGTTTTGGTGTGTTAACAAAACTGGAGTGTTCACTAGTCAGGTTTCTTTAACACATTAACCTCTAGCGACGACTTTACGGGGCAGGAGGTAGTAGCCTACTGCCGAGCTCTGTAGCGTCATGGTCATGCATAATACACTAAAGTGGGTGGTATTATAGAAAGGTAGACAGATGTAGCTCTACAATGATACCAAATAATCTGGAATATCTAGTTCCACTACAAAATACAGATAGAAAAACCTCATTTTTTTGGATCCGACTTTTTTTTTAACGCAAAATTCGCCCTTAGTCATAATCCCATTTTGTGTCCGGTTTTGACTTTTTGGTCTCAGATCTAAGGCAAACCGGTATCAACTGCAAACAGACAGATGAAGAAGTCCAACGTTTACCCATCTGCTCATGCGCAAGTCAAATAGCCAACGAAAAATGATGTTTCTAACACAACTAGGCAGTATGTTATTGAAAGATGACCGGGGATTTGGTGTTTTCGAGTCTATTCAGAAATAGCTTTCAAAATGTGTTTCCTACTCGATTTTCAGGCAAAAATGGCAAAAAGTTCCAGGGGTTAATGTGTTATGGGTTCAGCAGATGGGGCTAGTAGTATCAGCTGTAACTACTAGATCAGATAATGAGTAGCCAACAATACTCAGCATGGCTTTTTACGAACAGAAATCACCCAAGACTCAACTATGAAATTTGTGGAGACAATTTGGGCAATCTGCAAAAAGTACCAAGACAGACAATTTTACCATCAAATTTTGTCACTGGAATAATTATTAAATTCAATTATAATTTGTAACAGCAGCATTTTTGAAAAATATTTTTTGTTGTTGCCTGATCAGGTTCACACTGGAAAAAATGGTTGCCATACATGACCTTTAAGCTGTCCCAAGCTCCCGGGTAATGAATTTTTTCTACCCCTGTATATAAACTGTACATAAACCAACCTGAAAAAAGGGGAGGGGTACAGACTAGTTGATATGCAAAAGTGCTTGATAGTAATATTTTAAATTAGTCTGCTTCAGTAATATTCCAGCCTGCTGACAGAAGATGCTTTACATGACAAGGCATAATTATCTTTACTCCAGCTCAACATCAAAAACTGACACACAATCAATGGTGCAAGCTATGACCTCAATGAGTCAACAATGACAGCAGCAGCAACAAGTACCAAAATGTAATTAAATAGCTGCCCTCATGATGGTTTACAATCACCAGAACACTCAAAGATATATCAACACTATGTAAATATCAATAATCTCCAAAACTTACAGACCAGAAATGTTTCTGACTTCTGAACTAGACAGTCTCACAAATGGATTTAATATCTGAAGATGTTTGCAGAATAATTACAATATATACTCGCTTATAAGGGGAGTTTAACTTAAAACACACAGATCTGCTGTCACATAATGCGCATGCAGATCTGGGTCTGTGAAGTTTGTGTGAAGTAGTCTGTAGAACAAACACAGATCAGATCTGCAGGTGCATTATGCTATGGCAGATGGGGATCTTTGATGTTTGCAGTTTAATTTGAGTTATAATAGTCCAAGTTTCCTCTGACCCTTGTCACCCCATTTTTGATATTTGGACATTTATGTTTGGGCATAGGGTCCATTCCCTATCGAAAAGCTGGGGTAGCCATTTACTAGCCGGCCCAGCAAACTTGAACAACCTTTCATCAAAATATACCTGCATAAAATCAATAGGAATAAGATGTATTTTCTCAAAAATCATGAGCATAGCATTCATCATGTCTTTAATCTGCTGACAGATGAGATGAAATGGTGTTGGCAAATTCCAACTTTTCGAAAGAGAATGGACACTGACCCTACACCTCAACATAAATGTCCAAATATCAAAAATGGGGTGACAATGATCAGAGGAAACTCAGACTAGAGTTATAAGTGAGTATATAATCACAGTACTTTTTGTGTCTTATTAGCATTATTACATTTCCTGACCTTTCCTTGACTCTACCTGAACAAAAGAATTACTAAAATGAAAGACTGAGCTACAGACCCTCTAGTAAAATGTCTTGTTCCTAAATATTTTTGTTCAAAAGATCATTTGACTGATTTGTAACAATACTGTGGAGGATATGTTCCAATATAAAGAACCAAAAGTAAAGTCCTAATGATCTAACTTCTGTCAGTTTTAAGGATTGCTATTAACGACAGTATTTGGGATTGTGCAACAAGTTGGAAAAAAGCAAAAAGAAAAGTTGGACTGTCCAAAAAGGGAATAAAAGCACTTTTAGAATCAACGGCTGATGCTTGATGTATACTAGCTGCCAAACACTGTATTTGCATGATGTACACATTCACTGTGCTTGCACAAGTACAGCATGCCCCTGGGTGTGAATGCAGTAGACCTGTGTCTCCCATTATATAAAAGTACCAGAAGATCAGGGTCTACTTTGTTCTTTTCAAATCACATACATGTATATAATGAATACATAATATGATCCACCTGACAAATTATGTAATAGGGCTACACTACCTGCAGTTGCATATACATTGTACATGAATAATTAGTAAATGGGAATTGACCAAGTACTTCTCCATCCTTTGGACAATAATAATTGTTTCTATGTAATCAAAATAAAGTATCTACACAAATCAAACAGCAAATCAGCATTGCCAACCAATCAACCCACCATGTCAGATATACAATAAATGATCAATAAACCTAAATTATGTCAACAATACAGATATGCATTAGAGATTAAAATGCAGAATGGCCACTTTAACATAGGAAAACTTTATTCAACTATGGAGTGAAAACATGAGCACAAACAAAGATGGATACTTTTGACAATCTATCGCCTAAGGATCAATATCATGTTGATCACTGCAGCAAAGTAATTGATTTTTTGGAGAAGCAATCAATGTACCCTAGGAATAGGTTGGTAATTTCATGTAATAACTGGCTAAATCTGTCAGCCTTAATGTCAAGTTTGATTCTTGTTTTGATTAGGTATTTTCACACTATACATGTGCATTATAAATGACAATATTTTCATCTTAACTGCTCTAAATTTAAGCTTGATCTTCCAGGTAACATACCCCGCCAGTACATAAAATTTTCTCTGTGCATCCTGTATGAACACCACACCCACCCATCCCTCACACCATGTTAATATTAGTTTTTTTTATTATATACAAATCCAGTCCTTGGAAATCAATTGCAATATAAGCCATTCATGCATACAATTGGGGATTTATTAATATCAATGGAGATAACTCCTGCAAAGTCTAAATGTGTATCATTAAATCTAGTAGATACTTCTTTTTGACTATATATGGCACACATGATCTGACAGCTAAGTGTAAAATAGGTTGGTAATTTCATGTGGTAACTGGATTGCTCGGGGGGGGGGCTAAATCTGTCAGCCTATGTCTGTAAGAAGAGTTCTCCATCGGGCATATTTTACATGTGACATGACTATAAGCCTCATTATTCTGGATTTTAATCTCATTAATGCATCAAATGTATCTAGGCAAGAAACTAAATGTTACACAGACTCACATATGTAAAATGTTTTCTCAACACTATTTTAGATACACTATCTATTAATGTTTATTAATGATGTTCTTGCAGATATTATTGTTGTTGTTATTGTTGTTGCTATTATTTTTATTATTATTACTGAAAATCAGAAAACAGAACAGAACTGATAATTCAATGCTGCTGCAGGCATTTAATGGATAATATCATAATAACAGAAACAGGAGGACTTGATGTGCCAAGATACGAAGCAAGAACTCAGTTGGGTCTGTATTTATGGTAGCACATGAAATTAGATAACAGTCAAATACTAGATTGACAAGTATACAGAAATATGTGTTATTGACCCTTCATGCTTAAAATAATGAATACATACATACATACACACACACATACATACAGACATCCATGCATGCATGCATACATACATACAGGCAGACAGACAGACAATAATACATACACAATGTACTGCAGCTTGTTATCTGATTCCTTTTTCATTTTTTTAATGTAACTTTTGACAGATACATGTACACTGCTCTACACCTCTCTCCATCATCTCCCAACATCCAAACATTGATATCTAAGGATTTTAATCTGCTTTTTCTTAAACCTAACGTGAGAAAGGAGAGATTGTTAGCATCTTTGCTTCACACAAGTATGCAAAATGCAAGTTCAGAAGATCACTGCGAAGGAATATAGGTGTCAATTCCATTGACTGCATTTGTGGTACATGAGAAACAAACAAAAAACTTTTAATAGATCGATGTAAATATAATGTTTAGCACAATTTTTTTTTAACTGTGCAAATCATGTCTCACATTATCATCAAAATCACTTTGAATAAAACAATAAGAAATTGGATGCATCTTTATCTACCCAAAAGTTTTCAATAAAAAAACCCCACTTATTTCAAGATATCTATTGTGCCACGTTTTTCACTCTACCAGTACTTTACTGCCAATTAGACCTCGCAAATTCAAACTTACGAATGAACTTAAAGTTGCAAGAAAAATGTTCAAAAGACATTTGACTTGATAATTTGGAAATGTTTTGATAAACCATTTATTCAAAGTTCAGAGACAAACTTATCTGTGTGAACCTTATGAAATGCATAATGGCTTGTAAATCTGTTGGAACTAAAGGAAATATTTTGAATGCATTTTCTTCAACTTTACCATAACTCCTATTCCCCAAGTACTAATGATACACTTTAACCTGAAAAAATCTAAGATTGTTTTTACAACAGAGAAAACTCTTATCTGAGATGCCAAATTGCTATTTACAAGTTTTAAAGCAAAGCCTTTAAGTATACATCAAGCCTTAATGTCAAGTTTGATTCTTGTTTTGATTAGGTATTTTCACACTATACATGTGCATTATAAATGACAACATTTTCATCTTAACTGCTCTAAATTTAAGCTTAATCTTCCAAGTAACATACATAACATTTTCTCTGTGCATCCTGTAAGATTGCCACACCCACCCATCCCTCACAACAAGTTAATCGTTTTTTTTTATATATACAAATCCAGTCCTTGGAAATCAATTGCAATATAAGCCATTCATGCATACAATTGGGGATTTATTAATATCAACGGAGATAACTCCTGCAGAGTCTAAATGTGTATCATTAAATCTAGCAGATACTTCTTTTTGACTATATATGGTACACATGATCTGACATCTAAGTGTAAAATGTACCGCAAGGGCTTTGAGTTCTGACAAAAATCCAAGGAAGCTGAATCAATCATTGCCAGCCAAGACTGCAAACCAATAATGAAGACACTTAGACTAATTCCTGAAGGACTAGACTAATAAAAACTCAACTCACACCCCAAGATAAAAAAAAAAACAAATCAAAGTCACTGCCACCAATTTTCTACCATGGAGCCCCATTGCTGCAAGAAAGTTACCAGTAAAGGTGTTAGAATAAGAGGACAAGAAGGAAAATGTAGACAGCAGGCAGATTATAAAAAAGTGTCAGATATTACATGAGAAACGAAAGATATAAACGTGTATCAATGATAAAGAAAATTATTCTACCAATTTACTAAGTTTCTTAAGATAATTTCTTTCTTTCTGAACGGATTGATGTTTATAATTTTCTTAGAAAATATCGACAATCGTCCTGAAGAAAAGTGCTCCCCCCTCGCGCAATAGTTATGAATGCTTTAGTAAATGTACAAGTAGCTTATGACTCCTTGTCAAAGAGTCTAGTAAATTCATGACCAAACTGCTTTGGAAAATGCCAATAGTTTGCATTATGGTTACTGGAATCTCATGAATTGCATAACTTAAAAAGTGTACTTCGAAATCTGGACAATTATGCTGTAATTGATTACCTGATAATGAAAGCCACTAAATCTTTTTACATATTGAATGAAAAGAACAGAGGCAAAAATATCCTGAAAAAATATATATAGCTTCTAAAAAAAAGCACATAATGTTACTGAGTGGGTAACTAAATAGTCAACGACAGTTCAAGAATATGCTGATAAAATGCAACAGATGGTAGTGAAGCAAAATGAAAGCTAGACCATGTGATACCATATCCGTAAAAGGTTAAATCAATCCCTGAATGATGTATACAAATAATAAGCAAACTTGATACTTCAAATGGCATATGGAGACTTCAACTGGCACATGGAGATTATATAAATAAGTCTTAGAGATTTGAAAACTCTTGAAATAAGAAATGTATTTTCTGTATTGAGAAATTAAGCAGGGTTATAATGAGCTGTACCAGCCAAGCATTCAAAGTGTTGGGTGAGAGTGAATCACTGATGGATGTGCATTTGAAATCCCTTTGGAAATTCCAACTCAGAGGGTGGGGTGGGGGGCCTGATTTATAAGCTTTACTTTAACAATAGTCACCCACAGATAACACAATGTGGGTATGTGAGAAAGTTTGCCAGTAGCTTCTCGTGGGTCAGTGGTTCTTTCTTGGGGTTTCCCTGGGTTCATCCTCCACCATTAATACTGGCTGCCTTGTATAGCCTATCATGTGCTGAAAAATGGTGTTTAACCCCACAGCAACAACAACAACAACCACCTGGAGAATAACATATCCCACTGGTGCCTTGCTTATGCAAAGACTCCTAATGAAAGTATCCTATATCCATTTGTATACTAGTTCTGTTAGTACCCTATGACAAGCACTCTCAATTTATATACTACTTATGCAACAATGCATCCACGGTAACATAAAATAAAAACATACATAGAATGTGGAAAATTTTAAATATCAAAAGTCACCTCGATATAACTTGCCAGACATGTGTACCAAGTCTGGCTGGAATACCCTGATCAGTTTGTAATGCTCTGGAAATGAAAATGTTTATGGAAAGACAGATGAATGTATCAGTAGCTATATCTCCCAGTATTCATACTGGGGATAACAATTAAACACAAAAAACTGAGTTGCAGGTGTTTCTTTTATGCAACTGTGGGATTTACTTTCTTCTAATTACTTCCAAATCCTACTCAGTAGGTCCAGACTGTTTATTTAATAGCTGCTGGGATAGAAACATGGAAAAGTAAACAAAATATTTTTATTCTAAATCAAGCACTTTAGTGTTGAATTAATATAATCAAAGATGTCAAACTAAACATGCATGAGACTTACAAAGATAATCACAACACTACTTGAATCAGGAAAAGATATTTACAGTAAATCTGCAATGCAGCAACTCTTTGTGCATTTAATATCATGCACCCCGCTTAATATAACAAAGAAAACTCTTGAATTTTGCTCACCACACTTGGGGTAGCAAAAATGAAAGAAAAGAAGCCCAGGATTATTTAGATTGTAATCAAACAGGTGCAACATCTTATAAACAGCTGCATCTATTCCAAACCTAGTCTAGGTACAAAGTATACATGCATCTATCAAACATAATTATCATCAAATCTCTTACTCTAATTTTTCTTTTTTTCGTACCATAAGCATCAGTCTGCAAAACATACCCACTCATATCAAAATGTGATGACTAACTCAAGTCTGATGTCAAATACATGCATGTGGATCTCAGCAACATAGCCAGAATTTATCACTCAGGGGATAATTATTGAGTAAAAAGATTAAATTGGGTGATATCTGCAAATAGTTGTTTTGAGGGTCTATGCCAAATGAAACACAAAACCAGTAACCACCAAGTTTTTAACTGTTCTAAATTCTATGCACTATTTATGTTTGTTCATACTCAAAATATACCTTTCATTATGTGTTAATGTTTCCATCTATAGGTTAAAAATAGACCTCGCACAAAATGTTTATGTTTTCATGTATCGGTTCAAATTATATCTTACATTAAGTGTTAATGTGTCCACCTATTGATACAAAATATACCTTGAATTAGGTGTTAATGCATGCACCTGTTGGTACAAAATATATTTTGCATTACGTGTTAATTTTTTCACCAAATGTTTCCATCTACAAGTTCAAAATATGCCTTGCATTTATTTCCATCAATTGGTTCAAAATACAAATGGTACTAAGTGTTGATGTTTACATGTGCTTGTTCAAAATATACCTTGAATTGTGAATTAATGTGTCCACCTACTGGTTCAAAAACTACCTTTCATTATGTGTTAGTGTTTCCATCTACTGGTTCAAAACATACTACAAGAAGTCAAGAATAGATAAGAAATGTGCAGTGACTGGATCTGTGCAATAACTGATGGAATCCCTTAAGGAGTAAATTTTCTATCTAAAGAACACTGCCTAAGACTACATCAATAAACAATGGAAAATGCCAAAAATCCTTCAAAACATGATGTCTCTGGCTTTATGCCAGTTCTGTAGAAATCTGATCAAGGGAGAAAAAGGTAATGCTTGGAAATTAAATTCAGACAAGCAGATTGTTGCAGAACTGTTCTGGTCTGCAAACAATACAATCGCAGTTCATGCACAGCCATCAAGTATCAAAATTTCACTACTGATAATAGACTCCATTCTCAAATGAGTTGTAAAAGCCAGTTCACTGCAAATGAATAATTATTATATCCTCTTTTTAAAAGGAACAAAACAGAAGGTAGGGCAAGGCATGAAAGAACAGGTCACATTTAATAGATACTTAATGACAGGCAAATGGTCTATGAGAGTAGGTAAATAAACACATATGGTAAAGATAAAGAACCAGCCCTGCTGAAGGTATGACCTTTTTATTGCTGTGTTACCTGGATGTGCAAGTACCTCTCATGGGAGGTGGTTTCAGGAATGCATAACAGATGCATAATGACATTTATGAAGTCCAGTATAATACGAAATCCAACAAAATCCAATGGAGAATAAGATCCGGTACAGTTTTAATTGCAGAATGTTATGGGTCTACATTCTTTGTATCTATACAGCTGACTTAAGTTGTATTGTTAAGTGTTGTCTCTGAATAATGTAAAAGCTGAGCTACCTATAAAGAAACAAGCCCAATGATTGAAGACGGGGTCCAATGCAGGCTGCAGCCCAAAAATAACATAATCTGATTTGAAAGATTCTTTTTTGTTGTTGTTGTTCACTGGAAATAGTCCATTAATGTTGTTTTGCCTTAGACAGAAACACTGGCCTGTACTAACAGAAGCCATTACAACATAAATCCAAGAGGAAATGTTCATAAATAAATGAAGAACAATTGGTATCATCTTTCTTTTGACTGCAATATCATTCATGCATTTAAGGACAAGAATATTTATCATCATTTAATGAAATATCGAAAATGAATCCACTGAAGGAACTGACCCTCAACTGGGTGAAAAGAAATTTCCTGGAATTCATCACAAAACCATTTCTTCCTCTTAACTGCTGAGTAATTAAACTATCTCTGATGTTTTTCAGCAACAAAAAGATTTTCAAATTTAAGAGAAGCAGTAATAATGATGTCAAGATGGCTGCTGTGGCAGAAATATTAGACATCAGATCAGTACCATTTTCATTTAAAACCCACAGGACACCAGCCGAACTCGTCTATTCAAAACCCCTTGACTCTCTGTTCTTTAAGAGTAGCAATAAAAAGATTTCCATGAAGTTGGATGACCAAGTGTCACCATTTTCATTTAGGACTGGTTGAACTTTGGGATGAATGTGTGTGCAAAGTTTCATGTAGTTTAGGAATATTGATAACTTGAGATGGATGGCAGACAAAAAAAACATCCTGTAAACTCTTCTGGTCTATGACCAACAGAGGTAAAAACTCCTTTGAGATCAGACATCATCATCAGCCAGCATTATAGAATGATTTAATGTGGCATTTGATGATTTGAACAAATTTTCAAAAACAATATCATTAAAACCCATAATGACACTAAACATGTGAATTGTATTTCAGAGTTAAAGAATAAAATAGGACAATGCATGTGGAATAAGTGTAATAGTTGTGGTTTCTGCATTCTTACAAACCTCATCATTTTTCAAGCTGTCATATCTGCCAAATATGTATCAAAAAGCTGAATAGGATTTAGTCATGTAACAAAAATACTTCTGTCCCAATAATTAAAACAATTTATGACAATGGAAAAAAGTTTCTCATTTATCTCACGTTGGGGAAAATGTTAGAAATATTTTACTGAAGATGGGAAAATTATCTGATGAACTGCTGAGAAACAGGTCCACCATGATTCTGAACGGAATTCAATGAACCTGACCCCAATAACAAACTTTTCAAATCATCTCTTTCCTCATTACTAAAAAGTACACCACTCAAAGCACTTTTACATTCACAATTTTCCAGTCATTAAAACAAATGTTCAGTTGTTGTTTGCAAAATCAATTGTGACAATGTTCTCATCTTAACCATTTCTTCAACTGGTAAATTTAGACAAAAGTTTCTCTGAGCAATTTTAGAACAATCAATAATCTCATGTTTTCTGTTCTCCTTCAATTCTGGGATGAGATACAGACACATCTGAATAATGTACAGTAATGAATATTGCAAAAGATGTACCATAGATACCAGTAGACAATTCACACCAAACAGCCAAACTAGATCTGCAGCTGCATAATGTACTAGCAGATCTGGGTTGACACTGTGTAGAACAAACCCTGAAGACTAATATGACAACACATTATATAAATAGCAGGTCTGAATCAAAGATGTTGTGTTGTTGAATGACTCTTATATATAGACAAATATGGTATACCATTGGTACTAGCCTCTACTGTAAATTATAGACACAAATGTAAACTGCTGAAGTTCAACTAATATAATACCAGGTCTGCAAACAGTAACCACACTATTATTATAAATTGTAAACATTATACCACTAGTCTCTTTAAGGGCCATGTTTATTTCATGATTCAGTGTAATTCCAAATGACACTGATGTGCATATCTAAAGACAAAGATACAATAGCCTCAATTCAATACCATGGGTAGTTCATGAATTGCAGTCATTTCAAATCTGAAGACAACCAGATACCAATAGCCTCAATTCAATACCATGGGTAGCTCATGACTTGCAGTGTCATTTCAAATCTGAAGACAAACTGATGATACTAACGGCCTCAATTCAATACCATGGGCAGTCCATGAATTGCATAGTCATTTCAAATCTGAAGACAACCTGATACCAATAGCCTCAATTCAATACCATGGGTAGTTCATGAATTGCAGAGTAATTTCAAATCTGAAGACAACCAGATACCAATAGCCTCAGTTCAATACAATGGGTAGTTCATGACTTGCAGTGTCATTTCAAATCTGAAGACAAATTGATGATACTAACAGCCTCAATTCAATACCATGGGCAGTTCATGAATTGCATAGTCAATTCAAATCTGAAGACAACCAGATACCAATAGCCTCAATTCAATACCATGGGTAGTTCATGACTTGCAGTGTCATTTCAAATCTGAAGACAACCAGATACCAATAGCCTCAATTCAATACAATGGGTAGTTCATGACTTGCAGTGTCATTTCAAATCTGAAGACAAATTGATGATACTAACAGCCTCAGTTCAATACCATGGGCAGTTCACGAATTGCATAGTCAATTCAAATCTGAAGACAACCAGATACCAACAGCCTCAATTCAATACCATGGGTAGTTCATGAATTGCAGAGTAATTTTAAATCTGAAGACAACCAGATACCAATAGCCTCAATTCAATACCATGGGTAGTTCATGACTTGCAGTGTCATTTCAAATCTGAAGACAACCAGATACCAATAGCCTCAATTCAATACCATGGGTAGTTCATGACTTGCAGTGTCATTTCAAATCTGAAGACAACCAGATACCAATAGCCTCAATTTAATACCATGGGTAGTTCATGAATTGCAGAGTCATTTCAAATCTTAGGACAACCAGATACCAATAGCCTCAATTCCATACAATGGGTGGTTTATGACTTGCAGTGTCATTTCAAACAAGACTGCTATGTATACTTGAGGACATTCTACCTCCCTACACTCAACAATGGACTTAGTGGATAAACTGATTAATGGAAGCTGCAGTAGCTCAGTTGGTCGAGTGCCATACTAATAAACCAAGGGTAATGGGTTTGATACCCACCCAGGAACAGCTGCAGCAGTGTGTCCTTGTTAAGGCTCCTATCTCCGGTTTAGTTGGCATGATACAGTCAATAATGTGTTAAAAGTGCCACTAAAACAAAACCCCATCTATTTATGTGGACCAATATCAGTATGTTCATAATGAATATCTACAAGTAGTGATGCTGACATGCTTTGATGTCAAGGCAGATTGCTGTCATACTTTTAAAGCCATAAAAACCCGTAATTAACATTTATCATTAACAGCTAGCACTTTAGCACAAAATAATTTTCTTGATATATATAGATCAGGAAAACTTGAAGCGGAATGGAAAGGATATGATGCAGCAGAAGAAAAAAAAAACAGAATTTTTTTGGGGGGAGTATTATCCAAGGCAACAGTACAATGACAACACAGAAGACCAAACTAAACACGAAACAGACTGAATATTGTCAGCTAAAACAATCAAAAACATTTTTGCAGAAAATGATAGAAAATATATTTTGGTAAACATTCCTTCCTGATTAGGACTGATGATGGTGTCAAATCACTATCAGAATTGATCATTTCATAAAATCTAGAGTTCCACTGACAATAAATATTCTATACTTGGTACTCCACTATATTAACATAAGAAAACTGCACAGCACAGACTCAGAGATATACAGTCCTGACTTGGCTTATATTTTGTATTTTCTGATTCAATCCAATCATTCTTAATTCAATTTGGTGGAGAAACACATTCAAAAACTAAAAAAATCTATAGATAGGAGTCCCATATGGCATCAAGGGACTTACTTTATATTCATTTGGCTACCTTGAATTTCATTTCACTTGATTGATGTCTCTCTCAATCTTCCCCATCTGTGCTTCAGACAGATATATAACAATGTCTATTTTTATGGTTTGATGGCTACATATACTAGGTAATATGTACAATCCTGCAACAATCTTAACAGCCAAAAAGAAAATCTATACAAATATTCAAGATATTAGCTTTCTGCCATTCTTGTCATACCAGAACCACAGGATTAGGCCAGTATTCCTGGAACAGTTCTACAGTATTTAAATTCAAGTCACTGCCTATAATAGTATGAATTACACAGCCAAATAAATGAAAGATTGTCTTGATTAAGGAATATCCTAAAACATAAGACAAAGGTCCATACAAAAGAATTCAGGATACTACAATTTCATCAATTTCTCTCCAACTATTTATGATTTTGTTTTCTTTCTGTAACAAAAATGATATTTCAATGAAAGAAAAGGCTGAAATAAAAAGTGTTGACAATTAAGTTTATAATATTACTGATTCCAATGTTGACGAAAAAATACTACTTCCTGATTCATCCTTCTTTCATATTTGAAGATAAAATATTTGGAATGTGTACTATATGTCAGGTCAGCACCCCCACCCTCATCCCAAGATTAACAGGAAGAAAACCCATCCGTAGACTTTTAATAATAAACAATGATGCTTTAAATCTCAATAAAAATATAGATTTTTGAGAGAATAATCAACTAAAACACATTCATAAAGATTCTGTTGATTTATTGAGAGGTTTGAATCATTTATCGAAGAAAAAGATATAGCTTCTCAAAACAATTATCAGTGTTATTTAAGTAAATGGTATGACAAGAATGACTCTTATCTGATACCATAGCTTCCACACAAAAAAAAACATACAAAAATACTTACTGCTTATGACAAAAATACTGAATTTCAGGAACAAATAATGATTTTTAAAATTTTAATGTATATGTAACTATTTACAACATCTATAACCACCAGTAAAGTAGAACAATAACTTACTTAATTATTTAATGTCAAACATGCATGTGTTACACTCTTGCACCTTCTGAATGGGCACCCTGCTCCATTCAGGTGCCCATTTAGAAGGTGCAAGAGTGCAACACACTCACATTTAGATACAGGCTGTTTATAGGGGGTTTCATGGTTGCAACGGAGTTACTGATCATAGCGCCTAAAATTACCTCCCTTAGCTCCAATGCACATGCCCACAAAAAATTTCCAGTTCCGGACAGTTCACTATTCTACACTTGGTTAGCGAAACATAAAGTCAACAAAGGAAGGTATCTTAGCTGTACTACATACAGATCATTATGGTTAAAACAATGAATCAATTATATATGTCAAACATCTTTTGTTCATACTAGAAGAATAATTATAGACATTAAATCAAATAATTAGATTCAGTATCCATACTTACATTATATCAGATAATTAAATAATATTTACTTTCCACACTTAAATGATATCAAATAATTAAATTAAATACTGTCCATACCTGATAATATAAATTCATTATCCATAATTTCAGATACATTTGTAGGAACATTTCACTCTGCTCTCTGATTTTAAACATTTATTGCACATTTCTGATTATATAACTTTAACGAAAACAATCTCAACAATTTGTATTTTTCATATGTTGATATATCCTTCTTTCTCAGTTATTTTCGCAAGGCTAATAGTTCGTTCATAGCACATGTTAAAAAAATTATAACACAAGTTTGATAAGAAAATTATAACACGACTTTGATACGTCAGCTGATTTGTAATGCTGAATATTTTAAACCAGAAAAGTTTTTTTTTTTAAAATGGAACACAGTATTTTAATGTATTCAGAAGAACTTGACAAAGCAATAATTCATTAGCTATCATAACGATAAATGAGAATAATTAATACAGATGGAATATTTATTCATATTTGGGTGTAAATATCATACAATATTTAGATTAAATAACATGCCCAATGACGTTTTTTTTGTTGTTTCATTTTCTTTTTGACTTTTGAAACATCAAATAATGGACAGTACATGCATTAACTTTCAGCATGATTTTTCTTTGCTTATGCTGACACGTAATAACTCTCAAATTTGCTGGGGTCTTTAGACAACATTTCTGATTGCCACCAGTAAATTCATATACAGCAGCCTTCTTAAAATTAGTTTAATTCTGTTTAACTTTCCTTGCATCAAATATGTAAGTTTTAAAGATCCAATTATTTCACAGATTCCGTCATATTACTTTGGTTTGCCTTTTAAATCAATATTGATCCACGTGACTGGATGTAAATTTGCAAACAGTATGACTTAAATAAGAGACTGCTAGTAAGAACATACATCTACAAGTCAGTAATAAATGGATAGTCACAAATATTCATATCTGTTGTCCTTATCTTTCAATCACTCTTTCTAACTTAGCATCATTTTATACTTGTTTTTAACCAGAAGTATGTTTATGTACGTATGCAAACACACATTCATTCAAGGATATACATACCCATGCACCAGATGAAAGACAGACATACAGTGGAACCCCGCTATAACGCGATGATCGGGGTCCATACAATTGGATCGCATTAAAAGCAGGGTCGCGTTAATGCGGGGTTTTACAATATTTAACTTTTTTTCCGAGAACATATACGTGTATACATGTACAATGATCAAAAGTCGGCTTATCATCAGATGAATATTAACTGGAATGCATTAATTAAGATATATTCAAAATAATCGATGGCTAATATATTTATAGGTTATTACTGTGCATTAAAAACATTTACTAATTTTTATTTGTTTGAACGATAATACAGATTGACTGATAATACCAGACTATCGCTATATCATGAAAAGTGTATCAACACCGTATGCTACCGTGCCGTCGTGGCATGCAGTTCATCCATAATGGATGTAATTTCATTGAAAATCGTACAGATTTAAAATACTCAATAATTTTGTAATAGTCTGAATTCGTCGTGTAAAATATAGGATGAACAAAATATTGAAACCATTTACTTCCCGTCTGATATCGTACAGTCATTGCATGCAGCTATTCCCGGGTCTACATACGGTGTCTGTACAAATTTCATACCGCTAAAATTTTATCATATGCGACAACTGCAAGAATAATTAACAATCAACGCATGATTTCAGCGTGCAAATAATTTTTATTTCAGATTTTGTGAACATCAAAAGAAACATGTGAAAACTGCTAAATTAATCATTGCGCAAAGTGCAAAGTCAGTGTGGTTCCAAATTTAAATTTCATCATTTCTTGAAAAATATATCCAATGACGTTTGCTTCTTTGCCGCGAACTGTTGGGTTCTAGCAAAGTCAAGAATGTTTCTTAATTGAAGGACTTTGACGCTGTCAACATCTTGTGTTTCCAGCCACCTTAAACTTGCTTCTAAATGTACTACTGCTTCAGACACTTTTGGTGGGGGAGTTGGGGTGCCATCGTCATCGTTATCATTATCGTCACTGGTTTCAGGTTCTGATTGTGCAGCTTCATTCTTCCTGCTGACATTTGTAACAATTTCGTCATCTGATATGTGTTCGTATATAGGGCAGATGTCATCTACTGAATACCAGTTAAGGATATCATGATGACTGTGCTCGTATTTTTTGAGTGCTTCTTCTGTTAAACGGACGTCGTCTTCAGTGAATCCTGTAAATTCAAGCTCATCGACACTATCATTTTGTGTCGAGGGCGTAAAAGCTGGCCCAAGACCCTTTATCCAGCATTGTTCAATGCAGCGTGCAGTGATAGCATCCCAGGCTTTACCTCCAAGGTGACATACTTCTTTTAAGTTGAGTAATGCCAATGATGTGTCGACGGATGCGTTATTATCTGCTACCATTCCCTTTATCATTTCACGGCGATAATTTTGTTTAAATACGGAAATTATGCCTTGGTCAAGTGGCTGGATTTCTGACGTAGTGTTTTTCGGGAGGTACGAAACTTTGATCTTGCCATCACTGCTGACAAGATTTTCTGCTGGGGGGTGGGCAGGGCAATTATGCAGCAGGAGGAGAGCTTTTTCCTCCAGCTTGAGTTTTCGTAAATGAGCCCGAACATCTGGAACGAATGTTTTGTGAAACCAGTCATCAAATATGGAGCTATTCATCCAAGCATTCTTGCTGTTAGTGTACTGAAATGGAAGTGCCTTCATACTGACATGATGAAAACATCTGGGAGCTTTCGATTTTCCAATCATCAGAGGTCTGACTTTGTGGCTGCCAGACTTGTTAACACAAAATAAGAGAGTCACTCTGTCCTTCCTCTTCTTGAAACCTTCTCGTTTGTGACTGTCAGTCTTGGTTGCAAGGGTGCGATCGGGTAACATTTTATAACATAAACCAGTCTCATCGCAGTTGTAAACTTGGTCGGCTGTGTAGCAACCGTCCTCCAGCAACTTTTTAAGCCCAATCGGGTAGGAATTGGCAGCCTCTTTGTCAGCGGAGCGGATTTCCCCCGACACAAGAACTTGGCTGATAGCGTGCCTTTTCTTGAATCTGTCTAGCCAGCCATTACTCACCTTAAATTTGGAATCATCTCCATTGATACGGCGATCAAATTTCTCTGCTTGGGCTTTCAGAATTGGGCCAGAAATTGGACCACCTTCTGAGCGAGCTTGTACAAACCATTGGTACAAAGCTGAATCTAGGACATTGTCATTAGCTAACTTAACCCTTTTACGCTGTAAACCAGTTTCCTCTTCAAGAATGTTGGGTAGACTACGGAGCTTTCCTTCATCTGTTTTCCACCCTCGCAAAGTGGACTAGCTGATTCCTAGATCTCTGGCAAGCTGAGTTTGTTGTTTGCCTTCTTTAGTTGATCTAGGGCATACAGTTTCTCTTTAGCAGAAAATGACTTGCATTTTTGAACTTGCTTTTCCATAACAGTAAAATATTTTTTTATATAAGCAAACAACGTACACAGATAAAGCTCGATAACTAAGTAATGAAGGCCTGCAATGGTTACGAATCACTTTTTATATAAAACAAAATTAAGCTGAACGGATGTACAATTTCATACCCTTTTAATTTACAGATAATAAAGTGGATATTATTTACTTTCAACTGTTTGTTGTTTGATCACACCGCCAAGCACAGCATACATGTTGGCGGCTTTCGTCCTTTGATGTTTATTAAATTGTGCGACTCTTGTATCAACCACAGCTTTGTCTGCTGCTTGGCTGTGATTGCAGTTAAATAAAAAGCCCATGTCGGCTATTGTTTGAGCAACGACTGTATACAGAATTCATGGAAGACAATCACAAAGACGATTTACTGGCTTTACTCATGGATCCGTAATAAGTAACACTTCCGATAATGTTTACTTTAGCTTAACAATTCAAAAACCTAATGAAACCAGTTTTCTCTTCTAGAGTAGAATACGGAGCTTCACCACAACCTGTTCAAATTGATAAATTTCAGAAGCCAAGCGTTGTACACACTATTTCTCGTACGTTATATATATCGTATTATTTTAGAATTCATACACGATCACTTCTCCAAAATCATTTAAAGAACCTGGATAAATTGTTAAGTTCCGATCGTTTATTATTAAAAGTCATACGCGAATTCTTCCACCAAATTATAATAAACGTTTTACACACTATTTCTCGTACGTTAAACAAATATTTTCACGGTCCGATAAAAATACACGTAAATGAATTTCAAATTTCAGGAACCATGCCACGATCATATTATTTTAAAAGTCACAACTAATCTCATGCCCAAAATGAAGTTAATTTCTTGTTTTGTTTTTTTTACTTTTCTCCAAATTTTTTTTCTCCATGTGTGAATGAATATACGAAATTTCGGGAGCCATGCTACGACCGCATTATATCCGAATTCGCGTTATGGCGGGGCGCGTTATAGCGGGGTTCCACTGTACAGACAGACAGGCAGGCAGATAGGTGAGAGCCACAAATGTCCTATACATGCATAGTGTGTCTAACATCGATATTTCTCGAAACTGTATACTCTAAAATTTCCAACCGTTCAAGGAAATAAAGTTAAAATAATAATCAAGGAGACTCGTACGTGCACCTGTCTGTTCAAGCATAGTTGACATTTGTGCATTTTGAAAAAAGTTATTTTCAAGAAAAATAGAAAAGCAACAGTCTAAATCAATAATAGAAAAACCTTAAGATGTTATAATTTTTTTCTCGTTGTTGTTCAACCTCCATTAACTGCTATGATTGAATCTGTACAAAATACAAAATAAACATATTTTCTATATTCTTCAAGCTGGATCAATTGCAAGAACTTTTTACGCAGCGATAGACTTTCACACAATCAAATAATACAAACTAGAGCATATGGTAGAAATGGAAAGATAATGAAGTTCTGAAATGGGCAGATAATATTTATTTGAAAGCTGGGAGCAGCACAAGTTAGTGATGAAAAAAAGATGTAAAAATAATTGATCAAATATTGATAGAATTTCTTTTTAAGATAGTGAGATATCGATCCTGCTTGCATAATGTGAGCGGTCTGTCATATTTTCTTCATCTACATCTGCCATCCTAATTGAATGAACTATCCAGAATTGAGTTGCACTGATATGCCCTCTGGTGTTTTCAAGGGGAGATACTAACCATGAAACCCCCTATATGAGCCTTTCCACACTCATTTTTCTCCCTGAATCATTATCGATTCCAGTGTACCATCTTTCACTGATGATCTGAATTCTGTGATTTTCTTAATGAACTGTTTTTGTTCTAGCACACGAGTAATCCTTTGTGATTTTACTGTCTGGAAAATGTGTGCGAAATAAATCGCAACACTAATAACTGAAAGAGGAAGGTTCATTTCTAAAAGAAATAAACTGAACTTTGATCGAATTACATCAAGGTTTTCTCCGGTATTCATATACGTTGTAAGTTCAGGCTCAGCTGTTGATGATGATGCAAAAAGCTGATGTTTATTAGCTTTTTCATGCTCTTGTATGTCATGGGCGACTCCATGTCCAATAGCGAAATCACATTACACAATTTTCGAAACATAAAGTCCTTTACTAGATGGTTTCATAAATCTAAACAAGACGGCACAATTGTCCTTCCAGTTCTGTTTACTTGTCTTTCGTGGAGAAAATTCTGAATGTTCTGCTTTCCTTCTTGATATGATTAGAAGCTGAATATTCTGAAGACAAGATACAGTGATGGCGGCAACTGTTTGCACAATCCAATATAGCGGTTGTTGTTGTTGTAGGGGTCTAAAGCCATTTTTTCAGCACAAGACAGAGGTGAGATGGCAGTGATCCATAACTGTGAGCGCTTTAGACCACTTGGAGGTTCCATATGATGGTTAATGACAGGCATGGTAGCCTTGATTTCGAATGAACCAATCATATTTTGAATTCTGTTCCTACATACATGTGAAACATTTCTATCAGAATGGAACCAAATGCGTTCTAAACAGAAAACTGCAAGGCAATTTTTAATTACCTTTTTTTTGGTTTATTAAAAATCATATTTTTAACAAGAAAAACGTACACCCGTATTCAGGTCTAAAATACGGGACAAATATGGAAAAAATGGGACACTTGGCAGCTATGTGATACCAAGTCTGGACACAAGTTCAAAGTTAGACATTTTACTTTGAGCCAGTCGAAAGTGACTTTCCAAAGGTGAAATCCATTTTGATTGGCTAACGTAAAATCTTAAGCCAAACTGTTTTATGATCTGGCCTGCTACTGATTTTAAATGGCACAGGGCATGTGTAAATTAAGGATAACACAGGAAAATTCACACACAAAAATAATGAAATGCTGTTAAAGTTATAAACTGTCCAACACTCAATATAAATATATGCAACTATGGTCATTAAAACCCTTTTAATCAAATTTCATCTAAGCTCAGAGCATATCAAAACAACACCCATAAACAACAACAACAGCTATATAGTAGGGATTGCTGAATTGTTTGCTGATTATTCCCAAATGTGACCAGTATTGACTCTAATATGCATATATGTATCAGAACAGTCTGTCAGGGTTTTCGACAGGCAATTTGCATAAATAAATGAAATCAATAATTAAAAATATAAATTCACCCAAATAATGCATCAAACTTGCACTCTGGGATCATAAATGGTAAATTAATACATTACAGTTTATCTTTGTATCTTGACCAGTATCTGAATTGGCTCAGAAACCAGCCTTCTTCTGACTGGTCCATAGCTTTCCAGTTTTGCTTACCATCCTGGATGCCAGTGGTTCTTTATTTTTCATGTGACCTCTTCAGTCTGAATGCTACTTATATTTGTAACAGTATCACCAAATAACCAGACTACCAATTAATATAAAAAAGATATGTTCATAATAGAAATTTTGTCCTAGAATCCTACTGTTGTTGACTCACTTAATATTGGCACCCTTGATAAAAGAAGAATAAGTTAGGATTACTAACTAATTTCATTCCTATAAAACCTGCAATGTACTCATTTGTGAACTGTTTAAATTCTTTTGAGACTTTCTTTAAATTCTTGAAAGCAATAAATACAATTTTCCAAAATATTAATATTTCATTTTGGGCAACAATTACTTTCAATTTATTTAGAATTTTTTAAAATAAAAAAAAAACATGCCAAGTCCATATGCAGTATATACTAGCTTACAAGTTGATGTTTTTTAAAAAATTTAAATTCAATACATGCACAGCAGGGGTCATCTTATAAGTGTGACATACAATGAATTTCATAAATCCTGGGGTAATGTTGAATAATCTCGATGTTTGCATTACACAAAAATACTGTGAATTCAAATCTTTTTAACTTTCCCTGCCACTATTTTCATTTAGAAATGTGTAAATGACATGCACTGTGTTTATCAGTTTCACAATGGTATTCATTACACAATACTTGCATCTAATTTGGATTATAATAATTCTAAACTATTACAGGTAAATTAAATACTACCCACTGCAAAAGTGAAGTGTCTGTCAATGTTGTTTACTGTTGGTGTTAATCAGCATGTATATTGATTCCATTTTTTGTGAAATTTATAACGATCAGTATTTATATTAATGTGTTTTGCTGTATAAATACTGTGTTCGATGCAACACAAGTTTTGATTTAATTTGTATTTTCCTTTTATGTAAGTTAGATTTAATTCCCAAGTGATATTTCCCAAATTCTGCCAGTGTATGTGGCCCAATAAACCCTTAGCTTGTAAAGGCGGTACTCATTTTTGTATTCATGTTGACAATCCTTCTGACTGAGTGCAAATACATGTACTTCTCTAACGCCAGATAAAGTTCTACAATTACCTGTGCATGTTTGATCTTAATCCATTAGGTTGTACAGGCAATGATCAAACCACGAGTCTGATATTTGCTCAGTGTCAAGTAAAATAAGGTGGTTATTTGAACTCCCTGTGATCTTGCTGCACAACTGATGCATGTACATTTACAGCCTTAAATAGTTTTCACAGTGTAGTTTACAGAACCCTAAGCTCAGTCTCTAAATAAGCATCAATATATGACAGTGAAGCTAAGGAAACGGAGATGGACAATTTTTACAATGACCAGACAACGACAATTTACAATAACTAGATGACAATGGAGGATTTTGTAACATTATCAGACAATGAGAATGAATTCTTGGACTTCGTAACAAATGTCATCAGATAGTGACATTTGACTATGAATTAAAAAAATGTGGACTTAACTTTCATTATGTGTGAATCATGCCAGTCTGAACCATTATTTTTATAGTGGTATGTGATTTATGATTCAATTTATGGACAAATCATGTAGTTGGATTAAAAATGCCAAGCAATATGGATTTTAATGGATTTAATTAGGTCAAATTGTAAGTTGGCAATTTATCTGTAGCATACTACACTCAATAATATAACTGAATTTTACACTGGTTTTGTCTTTATATTTCCTATCCACTCAATCTGTCTTATTTTCCAAAGTGCAACTCTGACTCACTTACAAAAAGTCACCCCTTTAGATGGATCCGACTTGCAAAATACACCCCAACTCATAGTAGGGTCAAAGAGAAATTGGCTTTTTGTAACCCCACCCTACCCCCCACCTCCTTATATTTGAGTATATACAGTAAAATCAAATATAACCAAAAGTAAAAAGAGCTAAATACACAAGGAGAGTAAATCATTATCACAAAATTGGATAAAAATTTCAACCAACCGACTTAAGGAAAATACAAGCACCTTAAACTTACTCCAGAAAACAAATCAACACTTAAGGACAGTTCAACAGCAATATTTTCACTTTCAACCTTGTTTTTAATGATAATTTTTAGATTATTAAATCATATTTAAACATTCAGAGTAAGTGTTTTTGAGGTGCTTTAAGTTATATATGTATATATATATCTTACATCACTACCATGTATAAACTTGTCATATTTACAATAAAATGTTAAAAAGTGCCAAATAAACTGATGCACTAATTTGTTTACAGTACACGTTCTAGTACAGAAAAGCTATATTTGCTTTAGAGTGCTAAGCAAATAATAAATTTTACAATAATAATTTAAAAAAACATGTATGTTTCGTATTTTACATAAAGCAATAGGAATTTATACCTGTAGATTCATGCTTGTCTTTCCCTTTATCCTTCCCTTTTTCTTTCTTCTTCTTCTTTTCGTCCCCCTGAGCGGCTCCAAGCAGGGCAAAGATAATGCCAGTCTGGGAATTGACACCAACTGCTGTTGTCAACATTTTTCCACTCCCTTCCATAACATGTGTACCTGAAAAATTTGCAGAATGTCATGAACAATGAAACCAGATTTGAAAGACCACTGTTTTGGAAATCAATGTATTTATATGGGACTATCTATAGACAACAAAATTTGTTCTTTATGAACAAGTGTCCTTTACAAATAAGTACATGTATTATGAAAGTGGTTCAACTTTTATAAATTAGTGCCATTTTGATTCAGAGAAGCTGTAATTAAAAGCTAATAAACCTCAAATGGGGGTTTACTGGTGGGTAAAAGGGACAATGATGAGAAAGAACAGTGAGCTTGATTGAAGCATATTAGATCTTTTGGGCACTTGTATAACCAACTATTGCATAGCATTTCTTGGATCTTATTTCATCTTTCTTCATAGCCCCCCAAAAAACTACAAAGAAGACAACCTGTGACAACATCATATGAAAATAATAACAAGATGGCTTTACCCTCAGGATGAATAGCAATAAAATGAGATTTTGTTGTAGAGGCTATATTGGACAACATATCAACATAATTTCTATTTAAGACCAACAGGACATCATAAGAAGCCTTTTAATGAAACCTCATGATGATGTGAACATTAATTTAGAAGATGTAGCAAGATGGTTGTCATGGTAGCAACACTGAATGTCAGATTAGGAGAAACAATACATCATAAGAAGTCTTTTAGTGACAACCCCATGTTATTATGACAGCCATTCAACAGCAGCTATAACAAGATTTTCAAGATAGCTGCTGTGGTAGACAAATTGGATATCAGATCAACACCATTTTCATTTAGGACCATCAAGACATCAAGAAGTCTTTCAGTGAAAACACAATAGCAAGATTTTCATGATGGCCACTGTGGCAGGCCTTACTGGATGTCAAAACAACACCATTTTTATTTAAGACCAACTAGGCCAGGGGTCTCAAACTTGAACCACCTTGAGGGCTGCATAAGGGCATTTTTGATGGCCCAAGCGCCACACCACCTTTATCTCTCAGGACACCTTGTGATGTCAGTCGTTTTGAAGGCCACATAATACAGCTTGGTTGAGCGCACATTTTAAACCCCTGAACTAGACCTTGGAATGAATATATGTAAAGTGTCATAGCAATCCTCCAAGTAGTTTAGAAGGAGCAGCAATAACAAACGTGTGCCAATAGATGGATGATGTACAACAGACCATCCTACAAGCTCTTCTGGTCCATGATTAGTAGACCAAAAAACCCCGCCTAAATGGTCACAATAATTGTGGCATTTGAATGACCAACTATTCCATTTGATTCTTCACCAATTGCTTAAAATCTGAATCAGCACATTTTAATAACTGCAATATCAATCAAAGAGGACATAAAAATGACCCTGGAATAAAAAGGATGGATTTCTCCTTGCCTTCCACAAAAGGCTTGAGCATATTTAAAGGAATTGCATCAAACTGCTGCTGTTAAAATGGAATTGATAGCAACTGTGGGATCCAAAAATCAAATACCATCTGCTCTCCCTCCATCCAAAGCAAAGTGCAATATGGAGGATTTATTTTGCAAAAGTGAAAATGGTATATAGTGACGTTATTATATACCACCATCACACTGTATATTTATATACATACAATGTTATTATA
The DNA here is from genome assembly GCA_028554795.2 of Sinohyriopsis cumingii. Taxonomy (NCBI): domain Eukaryota; kingdom Metazoa; phylum Mollusca; class Bivalvia; order Unionida; family Unionidae; genus Sinohyriopsis; species Sinohyriopsis cumingii. The sequence goes on along the minus strand of CM068834.1, from coordinate 87,448,510 downwards.
TACCACCATCACATTTTAGATCTGGTGCAATAATACTGGCCAAATATATACAGTCAATATAAAAAAGATTTGATATGTTCCATATAAATCCACTTCCAATTCATCAGAATAGCACTAATACCATAATCATCCATGTCCTCAACATTTAGCAGAATTCAACAAATGCATATTTGTCAAATTGTAACTTGTTGTTGTTGTTGTGGGGTTTAACGCCATTTTTCAGCACACGATAGGCTATGCATGCCGGCCAGTATTAATGGTGGAGGAAGAACCGGGGGAAAACCCCAGAAAGAACCACTGACCCACGAGAAGCTACTGGCAAGCTTTCTCACATACCCACATTGGCCGAATTCTAGGCTCGAACCCACACAGACAGAGATGAGATGGCAGTGATCCGTAACAGACAGCGCTTTAGACCACTCGGCCACTCGGGGCCCCTAATTTTAACTTGTAATTCTGGTAACATGAAACGATTTAAATCTATTGCAATGGTCACATGGGAGAAAATAATTTATTTTTAAATTGGCTTTTCTTTCAGCTGTAACCTTAGCTTGATGGTAAAAAACAAAAATAGTTTTAAAAAGTTAATTATCATGCTATTATCTTGACAGTATCATAAAAATGGTGTGTGTGTGTTAAAATATAACTTTAGGTTCATGATAAAGGCATTAATTGCATCCAAAGGCAAAAACACTATTCCTTTCCAGCTTTTTTGGATGAAGCAGTGGTAAGAACATATCTTTAAATGCTGCATCAATCAACATGACAATGAAATTAATGAAGGCTCATACTAGGGACTACAACTTATCAATATTTTAAAAGAAATGGCAAAGACTAATAAAAAACATTGTTCCATTAGCAGCTCAAGGTGATTAATTCATTTTTGCAGTTTCTATTTGTGGATATTATCATCTTGTTCTGTAAGACCACACTTGTCTTAAGAATCACACCTAGGTCCCATTCCAGTAGGGTCTGATACTTGTCCTGAAAGAGTATTTTGAGCATTTGCACCTGCTAAATAATCAAGATAACTGTGCATGACATAATATTTGCTGCCTGAAAAAGCTTGTGGCACTGAAAACTTGATAATGATCATCAATATTTGTTTCCATTCTCTGCCGAAACTTCCTTTTCTGGCCACTGACAATCACAGAACCTTATGCTGATCAATGTTTCACATTTTTCTTTCTAAACAATGACCAACAGACAGTAATTAACTTATTGTGGAGAATTTTGCAAAAACGGAAATTCTTCATTGCAAAGTTTATCATTCTGCCCTGCACAAACTAAATCTTGGTGGCTTTCTAAACTTTACTTCCAGATTTTTTCTCTTTAAAACTTTTCAACTTTTATCAGCATCAACTGCTGGCACGGTAACTTTATGAGAATAGAAAACTTGCATCCCTGCACATTTTTCATATTCAGCAGGATTTTTTACCATAAAAAGGATGCAAAACTTTTGCTGAATGCACTGGCTTGCCTACATTCTTTGTCATGATATACACTTCTCACTATAAAACACCTCCATATAACACAGTCCCTGATTTAGCGATGGTATGGTAATGGATCCTATCAAATTGGATGAAATTTACCATCTGTACTTGTTTATAAGTCGACTCAAACTGCAAACAACAAAGATCCATATCTGCCATTGCATAATGTGTCTTTATACCAGGGTCTATCTTGTTTGTTCAACTGATTATTACCTTATAAATGGCACAAACCCAGATCTGCCAGCACAATAAGCAACAGCAAATCCCCATCCGTGCAGTTTGCAATTGGGCTTTACTTTTAAGGGAGTACATATGGTATTTCCCCATAGAATGTACCCCTTATTAGCACAACTTGATTATAACATGGTACATGTTAACAACTCCCCATAACAGTATTACAGAAAGACAAATGTATAAGATTTGCAGAATATTGTATGCATAAAATCTTAACTCAAGTGGTATCCACCACCAAAGCAGTTCTGTACATGTCCCACTGTGGGTATGGTATGGTCTTGGTTTTGGTTTTGTGCTTTAAAGCACACCAACACTGGTATGTTATTTAGTACAGGGGCAATTGGAGTAAAGTGCCTTGCCTAAGCACACATGGTAGCTGACCCCGGCTGGTCCAATGTTCGGTCACGAGTCCAGCATATTAACCACAACACTGCCTTCAGATAGCAAATGAAGAAACTACAGCATGCTCTGAATGTCTCTGACCAACAAAATAAATTCACTTAAAAGTATGGTCTAATTGTAAACAACACAGAACCTGATCTGCTGTCACTTAATATGCCAGCAGATCAGGGTTTATTTTCTTTGTTCTATTGATTTCTCCTGACAAACTGTAAAGACCCAAATCTGCCTGTGCATTACGTGATGGCAGATATGGATCTGTGAATTTTGCTCTGCACTTGATTTAAAAGTGAGAATATCTGAATAGAATGCTACCATATATACTAATAAAAAAATTCAAGTCCAACTTCAAACAACAAAGACCCTGATGTGCCATTGCATAATGTGCCAGCAAATTAGTATAAATTTTTTCTCTCCACTGATTACTCCAACAAAATGCAGAGACCAAGATCAGCCAGCATATTATGTGATGACTGATATAGGTCCCAGCAGTCTGCAGTTGCACTATACTTGTAAAAGCAAGTATATATGGTATGTAACAATCTGCATTTTTCTGAAAGTTAATTACTCCAACATTTCAACAAAGATTACCCTTAAGTACGAGTCTACTTGTGTCTATCATATGCTCAAATGTGGTCTGCATGCACTGTGATTTGATGTCATCTAATGCATTAGCCTGGAACACCTGGCCTGCTTCAATTGTTATTGTTATGCAATGAGAACCAAGACAGAGCCAAGGAAAAAATGAAGAGAAAATGACAACAAGGAAATGTTGGGTCGCCAGAGCGTGAGCTGTGACTATTGTAAATGAAACTACAAATTACAAAAACTCTTACAGATTCACACATTCAATATGTAATATAGGTAAAAATTATATTGCTGAAAACGGTGTTGCAAATTCAATTTATCTGTCAATTTGCTTTGTGTCACTTTTGACATCATGTACATTATAATGACAAGGCTTTGTAGATTGATGGGATCAAAATGTGTCCAATTGATATAAACCATTTACAAGAATTTATATTTTTTTCAGATATTGTCTTGGCAGGACAAGACTACAATGTCTAAAAAATTTAAAGAAAGAGACCTATTTTGTAAGCCCCCCCCCCCCGAAAAGATGTATATAAAATTTTTAATAATGAGATTAACCATGGGTAAGGAAAACCAGCCGTGTGCATAGACACCACAGTGATCTCTGTTGAACACCAGCCAACAATGACTGCCATCACATAATGACCCAACAATGACTGACATCACATAATGACATTGCAAATGCAAATCAAGCTGCTTGCATGTGGGTCTACATTATTGATTACATATGAAAACATCTTTCAAAGGCTTCAAACCCCCCCACACACACAAAAAAAGACTTCATAACTTCTGTCATACCCAAGGCTCTGGTGCTAATTAGAACATCAGCAATTGAAAACGCTAGTGTGTATTAAGGACAACCATTCTGCATCATTACACAATAATGTAATTCTAACATCATATTATCTCTATTTTCCACTGATTATCTGTCTCACCTGTAACTTTGCAATGATTTATACCCACTTAAACTGATAAACATTAAAAAAATTCAAAATAAAATTTTAAAACAGATGACGATGCCACTATCCCATTGCTGTTGCTGGTTGGAAAGTGATACTTGTTTCACACTCTTATCGTAAACGAGATAATAATAACAGTATATTCTGCATCAGAGAAATTTTGTTTTTGCACTTGGAAGTTCAATAGTGAATCGGAATAGAAACAAATAAATGTAATGATCCCTCCATGGAAAAACATTTGATATTGCTGTAATCAAGGCATCACAAAAAAACAAGAAATCCAGGTGGTTCCCCAAAAAATGAAAGCCTTAAAATTAAAAGGACTTTGCAACATGAAGGATTTAGGAAATTTTTTAAAACTTTAGGATCATGCAACATACCTGACAGCATCATTGGATCTGTGTTTTCTCCCTTTTTGACATGGTCAGACTCTCCAGTCAAAGAGCTCTCATCAATCTTCAAATCATTGCTTTGTATAATAATACCATCTACTGGCAACAAATCACCTGCAAGACAAAATCTGACAGATTAAATCATTATACATTACTTTTGAACTTGATCCACACAAAAAATGACAGAATGACATGATAAGTGTGCAAAATATCAATAAATTAATTGTGACAGTAACACAATAGAACCAAATTTGAAGCCATTTTATTTCTTTGATAATAATTTTTCTAATTCAAGTGGAAATTACCATATCCTTATTTTGTGCTCTGATCATAATATAATGGTACCAATCAAAGGCAAATGAAATTCAGAAGATTGTAATTAATGATATATTCTAACTGTAATATGAACCCTAGTACTATAGTTGTTTTCAAATGGGTTTGAGAATGGTACCTGATGCTTTCTCTACAATTCTGTTCATGCAAATAGCCCCAAAAATGTCCAAGAAATTCTTTAAATATTGGCTTTAATGATTTCATACTGTTCTGACAGAGTGCACATTCTACACACTATGACAACTTCAAAACATTTATACTGCTAAAACTGTCACCATGCTATGTAATGGTTGTTTCCCCCATCCATTACGGTTGTGCATGCGCCAACTGATTCAGATGATTTCTGGTCATGAACTATTTCAGAAATTCATCTTATAGATTTTGTTTGCATTTGTAACAAGTTTTCATTTCTATTTTCAAAAGGCTCTTTTATTTAGTAAGTGTAGACTAAAGAAGTTTGCAAATTTTTATGTAGACAGCAGTCAGTAATATAAAGAGTAAGAACAACCGACGACAAGTGATCAATAATTTATTATTTTTGTTTTGTTAGGTGATGAAATAGCATATAACAATTAAGAAAATCAAATAACAGGCAGGGTCCCCTGAGAGTGCAAAACACCCCATAAACCATGCCATTTTTGGGGGTAAAACTCAACTTTTTAGTCACTTCCCAGCCTATTACTCAATCAGCTTAAGTGAATTACAGAATTTTTTTAAAAAAGCAACTGGCACTGTCTTATTTTCTTTTATGCCTTCACATGAAACATACTTGATCAATTAATAATAAAATCTTTGACCACCGTCTTTTCAAATACATCTGCATCCCATCCAACCCCATCCCTTTCAAATATCTACACCACAAATGCTCTTCATAATGCACTGATAGATCTGGATCTATTTACTTTGATAGGACTTATCAGCAGAACAAACACAGACTCTGATCTGCAGGTGCATCATGCAACTGCAGCTCAGGGTCTATGTTATAATCAAGTATATAATGGTAATTGTTTTGTTCTTCAAAAGTTCACTATTCTTAAAAGTGTAAATCGGTCCATTTCGGCTGCCTTGGCATGTCTTTGGGAAAAGCAATTCGCTCCTATTTCCTCTGCAAGATATAGCCAATAATATCTTAAAAGTGCCATTAAAACTGACAAACCAAGCAAAATCCATTGCAATAAATTAGTTTTTCAAACATATATGGCCTGGAATTGAAGCTAGTGTGAAACATTTAATTATTTCAACACAAGAGGAGCCAATATAATTTTTATTTGCAGCAAAAGTGACAACAATTATATTTGGGTTAGAAAGCAGTGTGATATAAGGCTGTGAAAAAGTCCATAAATTTAACTAATTCCCAATGTTCCCAAGCAACCTACAGATTAAATAGTCATTAAAAGAGAATTATCTTGTTCATTTTTCTTAAGATTTAAACTGCAAATTTGAAACAACAATTCTGAGCACCCATCCAAATTTGGAGTCACAAACTGTACCAGCATACTGATACACGATCTGTGGGAAATAATGAAGAAAGCAAAGATGTTAACCATATTTTGGCAACACATTATCATCAAAGCAAGTCAAAACCACACAACTGCAAACAGCACAGAACCTGATCTGAAGCTGCATAATGTAACAGCAGATCAGGGACTATGTTGTTGTTTTACTGATTACTCCAAAGAAATTGCGAAAAACCATATCTGCCAGTGCATTATGTGATGACATATCTGGGTCTGCAGTCTGTAGTTGGACTCTACTTAAAAGTGACTATATATATATATATATATATATATATATATATATATATATATATACTGTAGTAGGTACAATATGCAAATAAACTTCACAAATTTGGGGTTTATAAATGTTGTCCTTAATATACAGGTGTCCTATGTATAAAGATTTACCCTGTGGCAGGATCCACTGTATATGCTGTTTTCATAAAAACACCAAGCTGCGTCCCCTGAAGATTGGACCCACCCATGACTCAAACTGTATGGATCAAACTGTCAGGTTCATATGGTATTTAAAAACCAAAATACTCCTTCAAACTGTGATACAAGTCAGCTGCTACTGACAAGAACAAATACACCCACTGCAGCAAGGTAAACTTCCAGGACTCAATTAACTGTGTGATGATTTATCTGTCTTCATAAACCTTAACCTTTCCAGCAAAAACTTGTCATCAACCATGCTATTTCTGAGCATTTTTTAAAGTTTTCACCAGTCCATTGATTACATACTTGCATGTAACTGACTGTTTATCCAAGATAGGGTCAACTTTCTTGCCTTTAAGTCAACATCCATATGTTTAAATGCACATTGTTACTCTTCTAATGGCAAGATGAGGTTTTCATGTAATTCACAGGAAAGAAGATTTAGCAGCTTCCAATATTAACAGAGTTAACCAGTGAAATGCCATACTGAATTTTTGTCATATGGATCTAAATTTAACATAAATTTCTTTAAAAAGAACTAGCTGACTCAGAAATGTACTAGTTCTGCTGAATTTGTATTATTCCTGCCTACACACAACCAGTGACACAGGCAGCCACAAAAACATTGGTCAAGGGATCGTTGAAACTGTTAAAACTACCAATCCCAAAGGAAATTTACTAGCCTTGGGCAAGTGGATTACCACTCATGTCATATATAAAGCAGGCCATTAGCACTGTCATATGGGTTTCCCTCCTTGGTTTAACCAAAAACCTACAAATTTGAACCACTGGACCACCGCTCAAAATTTACAACTACCAAATACCTAACAGTGACACAACTCTTAAATGTCACTTAGACATATTAACTTAAATAAGGAAAGTAGGGACTTTTTATGTACACCTTATACTAGATTAGCTAGATTAACTAGGAAAGTAGAAAAATTATTAGACTCGCATGAATTGAACTAATTGCACAGGTGGCTAACACATTATTGGTATTTTTGTTGTCCATTAGTACAACTGGACTTGATTTGAAATAAGTATGGGCTAGCGTTTCAGGAAGTACACAACATCCATGGCTGGCTTGCCGAGTGCCTTTTCCTCCTTTGACATGCTCGGACATCACACACGCGGCAGTAAGTGGAACGATTTCCACCTGCCACACGATCAGGTGTCCTAATGTGACATCATCACTACCGACCAATCGCAGCGGGCGTTACATACTGCTTGGGTTGACACCTGAGGCAATTTAATCCAACCTGACTAACATGAGTGCGTGCTTTCACTGTTCCCACTCATGTAAAAGACTTGCACTTACGTTGTTAGGGACTAAATAGTCCTACAACCTAACAGCTAAATTAAATAGTACTGTTTGAGTACATAAATGCCTGGGGGAGGTGGCTCCAATTCCCTCCCTCAGGAGTAATTAATAAGCACATTATGTGCATTAAACAGTGGTACATGTTCTATATGAACGCACACTACTATAATCCAATTGACTTGACTGTCATATATAAAGCAGGCCACTGCCATGTCCATTCAGCAGCTAAATACCAGTGCATCCAGCATCATAATTGCTGCTTGACCAGCAGCCCAAAGCCAGCATTTTTCAGTGGACATATAAATTTAAAAGGATTTTGCTAGCAGGCAAGTTTGTTCTGATTGTTGATTTCAAACACTGCCCTCCATGAACATCCAATCAACATTTCATCTCTTTATAAACTTGATTATTTACAGCAAACACAAATTCTGTATGATATGCCCCCCCCCCCAATCATGCAATTCTGAGGAAAAAAATTAAATACTGATTTTTTAAAAAATCTTTGCCAATCATTCCAGTAGGAGAAGAGGTGTAGGAGAAGAGGTGCTTGAAGGAATAACACTATACAAGTAATTGGCAGTTGTATAATCACTTTAAGAAAATATATACTGATAGATTTTAGAGTGGATCCAAAATTACACACTAATAATCATACAGCATTCGATGGGTTTCTTCACAATCTCCCTGTACTAAGGGGAATAATCATCAGTACATTCTGTAGAAAAGAATTCTGTGGATGCAATCTTATAAAGCATCATCTGAGAAAGCAGTTGTTATTTGTGCTTAATGCACAGAAGCATAAAGTTCATTAACCAAGAACAAAGCAAAACCAGCAGTAAAACCTGATGAAAATTCTTCCAAAATTATGAAAAAAGGGGCAAAAAATCTTATATCAAAGCCACATAACAGAAACCTTGTTATTTTACTCATTAAACACCAGATTCCTAACATTTCCATGACAGCATCATGTAAAGAAATCAGTAAAGAATGCAACAAAAAAAGAGAAAAGAAAAACAAACTAAATGTTGAACTATTCTCCATGCCCAACCAATGTGGGGTGTGAGACAGCTTGCCAATAACTTCCTATGGGTTGGTGGTCTTTCCCTGGGTTTTCCTGGTTTCTTCCTCCACCAAATATACTGGCCAACAAATATAGCATATTGTGTGCTGAATAAATGGAGTTAAATCCATAAAATCAAACACTATGTACCCAGCAGAAATATGATAAATTTCTGAAAGTATAGATGCAGATCTCTGGTAAAAAATATTCATCTTTTCATAAGGCAGAAATTACCGTGCCAGTATGGTACAATTGATGAAGTTTTGGTCCAATATGAATTGCCAAAACTGTAAGCTTTACAAGGGCCATAACTGTCAAATGTGATCAGCAAATGTTGAAAGTTGAAAACTTAAAACCTCTCACCAAATGAGTTTTCAATCCATTTAATGCTTACTGAACAGAAACAAGACTTGCAGGAAGTGACATGTTGATGGTATGGATGGAAATCATTAACATTAATGTACATGTTTGCAAACATACTAAAAATCATATATTCTGTAAAGGAAACGTGCCAACAATCTAACCAAAACATGGATATTTTTCAGAGAACTCAATATGCTCAAAGTCAAATATTTGATGAAAATCCTAAACTTAGCAGCTAGTGTATACAATAATCAATTTGACAATGGAATATCTAACTAAATAATTACAGTATAGCTATCTTTTTAATTGGCATTATGTATGTATAGCATGTAAATTCCTGGCAGATTTCATAGTAAAATTCAACCCACTTCAAAGTTTATAAAAAGTCACATAAAAATCCCTAATGCTGCACATTTCAACAGAGAGGAGGGGAGGGGGATTAGTTGGTTGGTCTGGCTTGGTGTTTTACAGCACAGCAATACAATTATGTTATTTAGTGCCATGACAAAAGATCATTCCAGTGACCTAAGTGGTTAAAGGGTTGCAGGAGGTTGTGGATTGAACTCCTGGAGTCGTACTAAAGACTTTAAAAAAATGATACTAGTAGCTGCCTCGCTTGGCACTGAGCATTACCATGTTAGTGGAAAGAATGGTCAGCCTAGTATTAGGATAATGTGACTAGGTGGGACATGATGCTACATGTCTGTGGCATGATGCCAGTGCTAGACAATCCTATAAACTCCCACCCTGCAGATATCATAGCAATAAGACTCAAATTGTTAAAGCTATGTTAAAAATCCTAACACACATGCCAAGACAGACTTGCCAACCTAACAAGACTGTCTCAGTAAGGCAGCTGATTTTCTTTCATAAGTCAGACCAGTTTTCAATAAGGTGTAACAAAATATCATGTACTGCTCCTGTAAAGTTTGGAAAACTTTTTTTATTATCTGAAACTGATAACAGTGACAGTGAACATAATGTTCAACTAACAATTTTATAAAGTACACAGACTTTATTTACCTCCAGTACAAGTTGCACAAACTGCAATTCCAAACCCTATGCAAGCTCATTGACTGTTTTTTGCTGTCTACTTCATGTAATTCTTGGAATTTGTTTCCATTTCACATGAAGACAGTAATCATACCTCTTGCCATGAAGTGTACATCCTCATGTGATGTCTAATAAATGTAAATGTGACCCTTCCAGCTCTTATTCACAAGAATCTGAACATTCCTTTTTATTCTTCTGTATTAACACTTTTTAAGATGCTTTTGTCTTCAACATGTATCGCTTGTTAGATGCCATTTTTTGAAAGTTCTATAATTAACGGTTTCTTCATGCAGATGCTTTACATGAAAAAATATGTGCAATTTAACATCTGGTTCCCTGACTAACTCAATTAAATCTAACATGAAAATTGGATCCAAATAGCATAATTTTACAGCAACAATCACTATTCCATAATTTCCTTAAGTCCATATTTTAAGGGTCATTTTCGTAAAACTTGCAGCAAAATCATAAGGGTTGGCAGGTTTGCTAAGGCAAATTAGGTATAGTGCCTTCTCCAAGGGCACCAGGGTAGCCAACCTAGACTGACCCAACAGTAGAAATTGAACCTGCACTGTGTTAGTAAAACATATACATCAACTATGGTACACACCTCCTCCAAAGAATATGGCAGGTGCTTTTAAATGTGGGAGTAAAAGTTCTCTTCTCTTCGAATCATTATTTGAAACAGGCTTTTTTTAATACATAAATTTGCAATCATTTGATAACTGAAGCATATAACTATTTCTTGCATATTTCTGCATATATTGCTTTTGTGACTTTTGATTTTTTTAAATGTTTTAACATGTCAATGCATAATGGTTTTACAGTATATAGCAACAGGAGTTTTATTAGTAATTTCATCCAATCAAGTGCACCACTACCCTGATAACTCACAAACCTGCTTATAATATGTGGTCAGGCATTCATCCCATTTTTTAAAACTAGAAAATAAAAAAACTGACCCCTATTAGTTGAACATGAAGAAAATTGCTATCAAAATTATTAACGCAAACCTTGATATTGCTCATTTTATCGTTGAAAAGGGCTGACAGTACCTGGAAATCTGAATAAACAGTATGAAATTCTCATCTTTTAACAAGACATCATATATTTTGACAAATTTTCTTTCCAAACCAATACTTAGTACACCTTAAAAAAATATCCAATGAAATTTTGATCATGAAAATGTCACTAATGCTACAGGAGGCAACACTATAATAAATAAATAAATACCAATTTTGTAAAGCGAGATATGTGCCATTTCAATTTAAGTGTAATCATCATAAATGCATTGTGCCCTCCTGTATATCTACCACGAAATATGTCAATCTACCATAACAGCTATGTCCACAAGCATTTCTGTCAGAGCTTAAGTGACAACCATATTTCGATATCTGTGTTGTTGCACTGACTTAAAGCAAACCTGTTCTGCATTATTGCATTAATTACATCTTTGGTATCAAAATCAAATAAATGGGGTGGAATAAAAGAAAATTTAAAAGGCATGCCAATCCTACCTGCGTAAAAGCAAGTGGCCCTGATCCTATGTCCGGTTATTACAACTGATCAGCTGATTGTGTATTTAATGTAACTATACTACCTTAAGCTAGCCTAGTTACTCACTGACAAATGTGATCAAAGAGTGCCAAAAAAATTCCAAAAAACTAAAAATTACTTTGGGGGAGGGTGTTTAAAAAGCTTTGTTTCACAGATACAGTTCATTGTGGAGAAGTGTCTGAGTTTGCAAGTAAATTAAAATTCCTTAACTGGCACTCAGAGACTTATTCAAGGACGAGAAGAAGCTTCACTATTACTTGAAATGAAATCAGGACATCAATATTTTACTAACAGAACAATTTTAAAATATTGAGCCTTGATGTTGATTGTTGTTTCACAAAATAAATGTTCCTAGCCTTTTCAATGAAGAAATCTTGTTTGGTTGTGAATCAACAACAACAAAAAGCAGTGACATAATACAGGTGATGGTTGTTCAAACCAGCTCGAGTAAAGCTAGCGACCTTTGATAGGCTGGTTATCTTGAAAACAAAAGGAAACTTATTCAGAAAAGTGAACTTCATTACAAAAAGATCTCTATTGATGATTATTCCCAATACAATTATAAAATAAGTATTCAGCCACTAAACAGACCTGTTATCCCACCCTCCATTTTCTCAAAGTCCAGCAGGAATGGCATCAATTCTTATATTTCCTTTTTAGGTCCGTTCGATACTCATGCCCTCGCTTATTGTCCAGGTCTATGTTTCTGGACCATGTTGTGCGCAAATTATCAAGGAAGAGGCATAGAACTGTTCATGTTAATAATGTAATCAAAATCTATTTGTCAACTTAGCATTCAAGTTTGAGAAAAAAAAATCAGTGATAATTTTATAATGTATCCAAGCACTAGTTTAACTGCAATGCAGTTCAGTTTAACGTCTCTCTGCCTTCTCCACATTACTGTACATCCTACTGAAACACATTCTTGTAGAGTGCACTGACTTTCAACCTGTGCGACAGAAGCTCTTTGATATGATACTTCTTTAGGGAACTTGGACTTTCACAAATTTAAACCAAGTATTTTCTACAAAAAAGAGTTACCCTGAAATGTTTGCAGTGTTAACTTGTTACTATGGATGATTGGTCACAACAAATATTGACTACTATGTACTATTTTACCATTACTTACCATATTTAACTTGACATATATCTCCCACCACAATTTCTCCCACAGGAATTTGTAAAACTTCTCCTCCTCGAATAACGTTAAACCTATGTTCATGTTCAATTTTATTCTGAAGTCCACGGAATTGTCTCTCCTTCTGCCAATCATTAAAAGCTGTCACTAAAACTACAACAATAACAGCTGCTAAAATTGCTACCCCTTCAATCCACCCAGCTTCCTTTTCTGAAGAATCCCCAGATGTAGCTGAAAAGAGATAGGAGATACTGAAAGCTTAAAGAAAAATTCAGTAATCTGGACACCTTACTGTGCATGTATAAAGTACACAAGACTTCAATAATACAGACATTTGAGTATGTATAATGTACACAGGAATTACACAATCCAGACATCAACTGTACTGGGGCATGTATATAACACTTCCATAATCCATACACCTACTGTACTGATACTTTTATAATATACACAAGATTCAATAATCCAGACACCTAATGTACGTGTGCATGTTATAATATACATAAATCTGCTAACATTATGAACCCAGATAAATCATTACAAGCATCAACTCATTAACCCCTGGCACCACGTTAATGCATCGAGGTAGTAGCCTACTTCTGAGCTCTGTAGCATCAAGGTCATTTAAGATACACTAAAATGGGTGCTATTATAGAAAGGTAGGCTGATGTAGCTCTACAATGATACCAAATAATCTGGACTTTCTAGTTGTGCTACAAAATACAGAGGGAAAAAACATAATTTAACGTAATTTTTGGGACCCGATTCCCCCCCCCAACCCCCAAAGCTACCTGTAGTTAAATCTGATTTCATGTCTGGATTTTAGACTTTTTGGTCTCAGATGTAAGGCAGACTGGTCCGAACTGTACACAGACTGGCAAACCTTTGCAAAAAGTAGGATAAGATGGGCATTTGGAATAAAAAGTGGTCTGGATATGAAAACGATCAGGCTGTTGAGCAACAACAAAAAAAAGAACTCCAACTTTTACCCTTCTGCTCAAGCGGGAACGAAATAGCAAATGAAAAACGCTCTTTCTAACACAACTAGGCATTAGGCTAACAGGAAATCTCTTGTAAGTCAATGTATTAGGATGTACATAGCTGCCAACCTTCACAATTAGTGAAAATATGGATAAGAAGTCGTGCATTTGGACATGAATTAGTGAAAGATACCATGGCAATAACTCCATCCATTCTGATCATCAATACTACACTATATCAAGACCGCAATTTAAAACTAAAACACTACATATAAGCAGAAATATTTATTTATCAAGACATGATACTGTGGCAGACTTGAACTTCCTCAACTGCTTGATTGTAAATTTGTTTTCTAAACAGTTCAGACTTCTTGCCTGCTGTCAGAACAAATGTTTAATATGGTCTCCAGCTGATAAAGGTAGACTGTGTTTGACAAGAAAACTCACAAATAATGCTTCAGCGGTGGTAGCTTGCAGGTCTTCCGCTGATGGCTTAAAATATTCATTGGCCGACCAAGTGATCTAAGGGGCTTGCACTTACACATCACTAACCGCTCACCTCTGTCGTGGGTTCAAGTCTTGGCTCAGTCATCATGGGTATGTGAGAAAGCTTGCCAGTAGCTTCCTGTAGGTCTGAAGTTCTTTCCAGGGTTCTACCAGGTTCTTTCTCCACCAAAAATACTGAAAACCAAGAATAGCCTATCATGTGCTAAAAAATGGGGTTAAACCCATAACAAATAGAACATTTCCCATGTACATACCATTACAGGTGATCCTATAGTGAGAAAGAACCACTGCTGTTTGACTTTTATCTATAAAAAAATTTATTAAGGGCTGTAAATTGTACGATTATCTTTAGTTAACACAATAACCCCTGGAGGTTTTTGCCATTTTTGCCTGAAAATCGAGTAGGAAACACATTTTGAAAGCTATTTCTGAATAAACACCAAATCCCCTGTCATCTTTCAATAACATACTGCCTAGTTGTGTTAGAAACATCATTTTTCGTTGGCTATTTGACTCACGCATGAGCAGAAGGGTAAAAGCTGGACATCTTTTTTCCTTTTTTTTGCTAAACGGAGCCATTATTTTTGTATGGAGACCACTGTTTATTCCAATTGCCCATCTTATCCTAATTTTTGCAAAGGCTCATCTGTCTGTTTGCAGTTCATACCGGTTTGCCTTAGATCTGAGACCAAAAAGTCTAAAATCTGGACACAAAATGGGATTCCGACCACGGGCGAATTTTGCGTAAAAAAAAGTCAGGTCCAAAAAATGAGGTTTATCTATCTGTATTTTGTAGTGCAACTAGATATTCCAGATTATTTGGTATCATTGTAAAGCTACATCTGTCTACCTTTCAATAATACCACCCACTTTAGTGTATCATACATGACCATGACGCTACAGAGCTCGGTAGTAGGCTACTACCTCCTGCCCCGTAAAGTTGTCGCTAGGGGTTAATGTGTTAAGACTTTGCCTCTGTGACAGGGTTTGTTCTGAGCATAAAACTACAAAGGTTATATAACAGATGCTTAAGTATGTGTTGACATTTAAAATGATTTAATGATGACTGGATTAATTTTTTAATTGGCTGATGGCGTTTGGACAGTTCTAAAAGAATTCAGTAATCTCCCTGGGCATTTGGAATAAAACAGCAAAAGTCTTTCTTTGAAACCCCCAACAGTTATAAAACCATCTATTCAGGAGGAGTGGAGACAAGATTTCTCAAGACTGCTTCTGTGGTAGGCATAGTGGATGTCACATTGGCACAGTTTTCATTTGTGACTGTTTTATATCTTCAATTTAACTTAACTGTTTGTTTGTTACCAGTCTTAATTTTTTTTATTCCATTACATGCTATTGTAATGTAAATTAATTTACTGGATTTGACAATGTCCAGAAATTCAGTTCAGTCTGACCTGACTGTTTTTCATAAACAACTAATAATAGAAACTTCTGTATCTAATGCTCACCTAACTCCTGACTTGATTTAGAACCAGTTTGAGTTGAAGTAAACAACTTTGTTAAGGATTTTTTTTATAAATATTCTTTCTTAGAGTAAGATTCATAAGTGAAATCTAGGCCATACTTAGATGCATTATTGATGTTTTGAGAAAGAATAGTCATTACTTGCCTTAAATGGTGAGAAGTTGAAGTGTTTTATGTTGTGACCAGTTTTATTGGCTAATTATTTTGTTTTCTTCAAATCATTTTGATTCCAAGAGATTATTTGTCCCTGGAAATACTTGTGCTCTAAATTAATTCTTGGACAAAGACAGTTATCAAAATTTACTGAGAATTCAAACACTGGAATATTATTTTCCGTGATTCAACAAAGAACAGTTGACACATCAGTATGATGCAGATCAACAGCAGATATCATTGCCTTCCATTCTGGATGTCATTTTAATTCAAACTCAGTTTCATTAGGTTTTTTCTATTACTAGGACTTCTAATTTTTACCTGGATTATTTTTGGATTTGATTTGTAAAACTAAGTTCTTTTTCTCATTTGTACCTTGTTTTTCCAGGGAAATAAATTACTTGTTAGATTTTACAAAGCTTGTTGTCTTCACTCTTTTTCTGTTGCATTTTGTAACAGCCTACATGTAACAAGGAATTCTTGAATTAAAATTTTTATTTTTAGATCTGCATATGGAAATCTGTTAGGAGAACTAGCTATAAAAAATGAGGTATTTTTGGCACCATATTAATTTAAGACTAACAAGACATCACAAAAAGACTTTCAGTGAAAACTCCATTGGATACAACTATGGTTCCCGTGGAATAAAGATAACAGGATTATCAAGATTGTCACTGTAAAGTTTTATGGCAATCCGTTTTTATGGTGATCCACCCAGTGGTTTGTGAGGCCTAGCTACAGGTCATCACATTAGCACTTTTAATTTAGAACATTATTTTCTTATAATATTCTTAATTACTCAGCTGGTGACCCAATTCTTATATCTAAGCATCTCTAGATACATATAGCTCACCTCATCATGTTGAGCAGGGTAAGGGCTAAAAATTGAAAATTTCCTTACTTCTCTATCACCACTACTACATGTCAATCAGCAAGCCAGAACAAGTTTTTTTTTGGAAGGTGGGGGGGGTTGAAGGGGCCATTCTTTGCAGCACTTATAACAAATTTATTTATCAAGTTCAATACTTCATTTTCAACAATCTATGCATCTTGTAAGATGACTGTCATCTTACTTGTATCTAGGAAAATTACAAGAGTAATTTCTTACTTTATTTTTCTTGAAATAATTTTGAGTCAGTTTCCAAAGTTACTATAACACCTCTCCCCTCCCCTATGATCAATAAATAATGGGCTTGATCCAACTCCCAAAAAACTGCCTGCAATTTTTACAAGATTTGCTGGGAAATTTATTGATTGCCATTAACATGGAATGAGTGGAAGGAAAATAACTTTGTCTTTAGTGATTGCTTGACCAAGTGTATGCTGGAAAGTCGGAGCTCTGATTCATTGAAAGGTTGATCAATACTGCTTCCAGGCAACATAAAGGTCATGAGACAACACGAAAAAATTGGAATTGCAAGATAGCCATTTTTTATCACAGTACAAGCCACATTTGCTAATAGCAAAACCAAATTTATTTCTGATACAGAAAAAACAGATGGATGCACAGATAAGGCAATTACCATCAGCTTCTTGAATTTTGAACCCATGCCACCCACCCACCCACACCCACATAAATTTTTCTTCATATTAAAAAAACAGAGACTGCAAGAACTCACAAGATATCTGCAATCTTCAGGACAAAAAGAACAATAACCAAATTACTTCAGAAAAACAAAAGCATGAAAAAAAGACCTTGTGTTGTGCTAAAATCTGCTAGCAAAACAAATACAGGACTCTAAATTTACAGTAGTATGTTAGCCTAAGGCATGTACATTACGCATTGGACAAATGTATTTTGTATCTTTGGAAGTCTGTCTAGCATGTCAACTTTAGGTAATCCTCCCCCTTCAGAACTCCATTGTTGCTGAAGTTGGGGGGAGGAGGGCTTTTTCTTTTTTTCTGTTTATTTTTTTTTTCTTTTTTGTAGCATTATACAACTGTAACATTGTAAAAAAAATCACACAAATGTGAACTGGTTCTCGTTTATTGTTGACAAATAATGTATTCACATATAATAATAATAATAATAATAATAATAATAATAATAATAATAATAAATACTCGATACAGCCTCTCCAAAATGGTAAACATCATGATACAAGAACTAGACCATGATGCTTTGATGACTAACATTGGTAAAATTTCATTTATACATGTATAGCTTTATTAAGTATGAAACAAATGTCACAGAAATAGGAAATAAGCTATGCATAATAATAAAAGAACTTCCAATACCACAAATAATTAAATACATTTCCAAAAATGTGGACCACAAAAACAGTTTACACACATTATGATAAATGCACTTCTTTGTGGGTAAATACTCCTATATTTTGGAGAATATTGAACAGCCAGCTGAATGTACATATTGTGCTACCTGTGAATCTAACATACCATAATTGTTAGAATTAATGTATACACATTATTTAATCTGAAAGTCATCAGCTTTAACCATGAGTAACTTGAACAGTACATTATACACCCACCCAGTGGCAGGAGGTAGGAGTAGCGTCAAAGTCATATATGATACACTTATAATGTGGGTGGTGTTTTAGAAAGGTAGACAGATGTAGTTCTACAATGATACCAAATAATCTGGAAGTTCTAGTTGCACTGCAAAATACAGAGGGAAAGACCTAATTTTTTGAACCCGAATTTTTTCCACCCAAAATTCGTCTGTGGTCGGAATCTAATTTTGTGTCCAAATTTGAGAGCTTTTTTGTCTCAGATCTAAGGCAGACTGGTCTGAACTGCACACAGACAGAAGAACCTTTGCAAAAAGTAGGATAAGATGGGCATTTGAAATAAAGAGTGGTCTCGATACAAAAATGATGGGTTTGTTAAGCAAAAAAGGGAACTTTTACCCTTCTGCTCATGCACAAGTGAATAAGCAAATTAAAAACAATGTTTCTAATACAACTAGGTATTAAGTTAATGGAAAATCACTAGGAGGTCGATGTATTAGAAAGTATTCAGAAATAGTCCACAAAATGTGGCTCTTACTCGCATTTCAGGCGAAAACAAAAAAAAATCTCCAGGGTTTAACGAGTTAAATAATCCTCTAATGTAGATTACTGAAATTTGTGAGCCTACAAAACTTTCCTTCTTTCAGTCATAATGGCCTTGATCTTTTGCCACAAAATTAAATTGGCTTATTCCTTCATAAACTGCAAGTGTAAACCATTAATAAAGTCTGGTCTAGGGCATGATGTAATGATGTAGAAATTTTATTGTGTGGATACAAGTTCTTGTCTTTCGGTCACTATGTCCTTTACCTCTTGAGCTCAAATCAATATACTTACTCCTTACTCCAAGTGCAAGCCATCCATAAAGTTTGGTCCAGGTATGTTAAGCAGAATTAATCTATGGAAACTATTTTCTTTCAGTAAGTGACATTGACCTTTAATATTTTGAACCTTAGATCAATAAGGTTCTATCTTACATGCAGTACAAGCCATCCATAATACCTAGTAACTTCAGTTGATGGAGAACTTTGGCTTTTTATTACGTAGAAACAGATTTTCTTACTTTTAGTCAGTGACCTTAATCTTTTGGCTTAAAGATCCATAGGATTCTTGCTTACACAAGCAAGCTATTCAAAAAATTTGGTAACTGTACGTGGCAGAAAAGTCACATTTTTGTGCAAAAACCAATTTCTTCTTTCACTCAGAAAATTTTGACTTTTCTTCCTTAACGAAAGAGCAAGCCATCCAAAAAGGTCTAGTAACTGCAGTATTTCATCCTGGAATTCACAAGAAAGTGAGACTGGGGAGAGCACCTCAGCTTACTTGGAGAGGTGGCAGAAATAAGATTGGTGGATCATCTTTTAATAATTCTTGATAGCAATATTCGTTGTCAGAATATAAAATGCAATTCTCACCACAGCAACTTAAGTCTTTTCCTTTGAAACTTGTTGTAAACAGGCCGATACTTCTTAATGAGATGTTGACACCAACTGTCTCATGTCCATCTGACTGATGCTAAGCTGTCTTATGAGTTGTTGTTGTTGTGGGGTTTAACGCCATTTTTCAGCACATGATAGGCTATACATGGTGGCCAGTATTAATGGTGAAGGAAGAACCCAGGAAAAACCCCGAAAGAACCACCAACCCACGAGAAGCTACTGGCAAACTTTCTCAAATACCCACATTAGCTGAATCCGAGACTCGAACCCACGCAGAGGTGAGATGGCAGTGATCAATAAAGGAGAGCACTTTAGACCACTCAACCACTCAGGGCCCCTCTTCTTCATGAGCAAAATCTGCTTAATATAGATTGTCCTTGTCTGAATGAACATGACAATTTGATTCCAAGTGGTGTGACGATGTTTATTTCTAATAAAAGTTTCAATAAGTAAAGATGACAGTGTAAAGCAGATGTCAAAAATTATGATGGCAAAACTGTCATAGAATTAAGAGTATCTCATTTCCTTTTTATCACTGCAAGTGTATTAACTACTGAACAGTATTCTTCTGTCTCTTTGAAATTCTATAATTCCCCCACCCCTTGGGATCCAAGTTGCAAACACTGTTTTAGTAATACAGTCCATACATTATGATGGATCAGCATCATTTGTACAAATTATTAGACAAAACAACTATCAGTTTATGCATTCTGTCTGTGTCATCATCATTAAGCACTGTGTAGTAGGTTTGTCTACGTTTTCCCAATAATAGTTTACTTTAAGCAACCAAAAGTAACCAAGTAACCAAAAAAACAGACAAGAGTTATTCAAAACATTTTGTACCAAAACAAATTTTAAATGTCAAATTTCTTGCCTGTTTGTCCTTGACTTTCCCCTACTTTTAGCATTTTTTTCCATTCAGATTTATCAAAAACTTCTCTGGCTTCTTGTGGAAAAAGAGATAACCAATAAACTGATATCTCTAACAGAACACCATATTTTTTTTGAAAATATTAGCATAACCCTGAAGAGTTTGAAAAGTCAATGTTTAAATGCATTCTTAATTAAGACATTATTAGAGCTGGTTACCATAAAAAGGTTTCTACCACTGTATTTCTGAATGTACCGCAATGTGCCTGGTAAGCTAAGATGAAAATATTTAAACACTGATTCACTAGTCCAAAAAATGTAGAAACTAGTCAAAGAAATGTAGAAATCTACTTACTTTCTCCTGGATAAAAAGACAATCCTAATGACACTACTGCAGCAACTAAAAGAATAATTAAAGTCACATCTTGAATTGCCTCCCACACAAGTTGTAAAAAGGACTTTGGTGGAGTGGGAGGTATAACATTGGTTCCATATACCTCTCTCCTGTGTTCTATATCTACCGGACTGCCTGAGATACCTGGAAAAAACAATAACAACATTGTAAGAATGAGTTTAAACACAAATATTCATAAATATCCTCCCTGTGTGTGTTTTGGATTTGTAACATAGTCTTAAAAAATGTTCAGTCATATTGCTATGATGTCTGCAATATGACAATTTATACTGATGTCTAGCACTGGGGCATCATGCCGCAGACATGTAGCATCATGTCCCACCCAGTCACATTATCCTGACACCAGGCTGACCAGTTCAAACACTAATCTCTTAATGCTGAGCGCTAGGTGAGGCAGCTGTTAGTACTATTTTTATGCCTTTGGTATGACTCAGCCAGGGATTGAATCAGTGACCTCCCGCATCAAAAGCTGACATCCTAAAAACTTGGCCACCGGAGCATTTATATCCTGATATGTAACACAATTCCATGGACTGATTGTCTTGCTCATGAAGTCATAAAATGGCTTCTGTACCCATCTTAACTACGAAAATGTAGCAACATATTTGGTTAAAAATTTGACTAAAATAGCTTTTTATTCTCCATGACCATAAAATCATTATTCTGAATCTAAAACAAAATTAGTGAAATTTTTTCCCTCACTGTAAAGTCATATTCTAGTGACATTATACAAGTGTACCAAAATTCACTCAACGACCTCAAACACATGGTACTAGTGAAACCTGCAAGACTGGCAATGACCTTAACTTTTACAAAATGACCCTCAATATGTTCCATTGTATAAACAGCAAATTCTCACCTTATCTTGAATGTTTTGAAAAGGAAAGGAAAGAAAGAAAAACCTATAATAATGACATGTGACCTTGATCTTACAGACAGGACTACCAATGTAGAATACACAAGACACCTTCTAATGATGATATATGTACACCAGGTTTCATCCAAAAAAAATACATAAATAATATACTTAAGAAACTAAACTTCTGCCTTCTGACATTAATAAAACCAAATGTACAAATTATACAGTATATAGACCAATCTACTATCACTGAGTCTTTTCAAAAAAAGCCCGGAACACAGTATCTACATTTCCTCACTGCATTCTATATAACTTTCAATCCAAGGAATAAACTTCACCTTTGTATATTTGTGCATCCATGTTGGATGGTGTGTTGCCTACCTCACTGTCGATATTAGCATCAAGGTCAAGGCTATGTCTATAGACTTTTAAGCTTTCAATTACACTTTACTTTTGACTTTACAAGATGTAAGCCATTTTACAACAAGGAAGGAAACTCAGTATACTGTACATCATCATTAGAAGATGTGTCATTTGCACACCGCATTAGAGTGTTTGGTCAGAAGGCAAGAGTTTGATTTCTCAAGTCCAGGTAGAAATGTTTGCTTGGGCAATTTTGTGAGTCTAGTGAATTGCCATGGTGAACATATGTCATGAGAACACTGTACGTCCTATTCCAATCTTGAAAAAAATGAAGAGGAGGTACATGTATACAATTTGTGTTTGTTAAAATTATGACAAATATGTAATGGTGAAATGTGTTTAGAATCTGTGGATGCCATATATCTATGAAATGTTCACAGAAGTTCAATGATAAATGTTTTTGTTTGTTTGGTTTTCATACCAAATTCAGCTTCAGTTCATTTAGTCCTTTAAAACTATTAAGCAGTAACAACAATTTATGAAACCATAAAAGATCTAAGTGAAAGGTAAATGCCAAGTTCATTTCAAAAGAAAAACCAGAACTGAACTAAGATTTTCAAGCCCTAAAGGTTACACTATATTTATAGTCAGGCTACAATATGAATTAAATTCAAGATCTACTTATAATATGTAGATCTGATAGGCAGTGATACAGGTTCTTGTTCTACTGACCTATGAAATTACCTGTCCACTTATTTTTATTAACCTATCAGGACAAGTGTTGCATTTTGAGTAGTTATAATTTGTAACGACATGTTCTGAATGAAGCTTTTATACTTGTATAAATGTGAAAGTTGTAATCTGACTGGTGAATGGAAAGGCCAACAAAACATCTTGTAGGTGTCCATTAGATCTCTGATTTTGATCAGACTGTTTTATTTGTGAAGGTGTTCAAGAGTTAAAAATCAAGAGGAAAATTTTCATGCACAGTACATTCAGTACATTCAGATGAATATAACCCTTCCATTATGATGACCTTTAATCTGTGGTACAGTCTTAACTGTTGTTTGTGACACTATCTGGCCATGATGTAAATCTAAGTAAATTCCCTTGAAACAATATACTCCCCTCTCTCCCAAATCCCTCCTCTAACCCCATGATGTTGACAAGTCTTAATTAAAAATAGTGCAAGAACAATGTACATCTTGATGATGACAGATGCATTCACAATTTATGTTGTATACTGCATCCAACTTAAAAAGTCAAAAAGGGCAACAACTCTTACAAAAACAAGAGCATAAAAAACTATCTTAAGATGATAACCATAATATGTATCATATTTCACTGAGTCATACAAATGAGGCTTATGTGGGCCCAAGATTGCTCACCTGGCCAACATCTACCTAACAGCCAAATGTAATCATGAAATCTGGGTCAAAAGAATTCTTTCTGTACAAATCTGTTCAAAAGTCTGTGAAAGCATGTCTGCATCATTTGTCCAGCGCTAAATGGCCATTACACAATGATGCTTTCTGTCAAGATTCACAAAATTCTGTTTAACAGCTCCTTGAGATAAAGTAATACTGTGAACACAAGCATTGCAGTTTGAACATTTTCTGTCTGCTGATCAAGAATTATTTTACATGCCCTTTCCTGATATATGTAGCAGTTGTTTTCCACCAAACTATATTGCATTTGAATGTAACTTTTGTAAAAAGTGCTTTCTAATGTAATGGAATGAAGGCCTTGATATTCTTTAGGAGCCAAATGTAACAGTTTATTTTCTTTGAAATATAATTTATTTGATGAGACCATTGCAAGTTATTATCAACAAATATTCTAAGAATTCTATCTAAACACACCATTCTTAGATCAGTGTTATCATAAAGAAAAGAACATGCAGCATAGCAGTTTGCAGTCTTGCTCTTTTCTGCCATGTTTTGTCTGTACTGAGGATCATACAATTTTCCTTGCACCATATTTAAAGTCTGTTGAGAGCAGTTTGAATGTTTTTTTCAATTTCAGCTTGGTTACTTTGCGCAACAAAGTACGGTCATCAGCATAAGTGTCAGCTGACTAGACTGCATCTCCTATTTTTTAGAGGGAGGTCATTTATGAACAAAACAAATAAAGGCCCCAAGATATAACCTTGTGGCACTACAAAACTCATAATTTTAGTTTCAGATAGGTGTCCATTTAATGTTACCTGTTGAGACCTTGTTGTTGTTGTTGGTGTGGGGTTTAATGCCATTTTCCAGCACACAATAGGCTATACATGGCAGCCAGTATTATGGTGGAGGAAGAATCCGGAAAAACCCCGAAAAGAACCACCGACCCACGAGAAGCTACTGGCAAGCTTTCCTACATACCCACATTGGCCGAATCTTAGGCTCGAACCCATGCAGACAGAGGCGAGATGGCAGTGATCCAAAAACCAGCTCAAAACGGCTGATGTTTACAGCAGGCATCAAAAGGTGCTACCATGCGAATGGAGTAGAGGTGTCAAAAGTCGCTTCCATGCAAATGGAGTATAGGCATCCAACGACGCTTGCATGACATAAAGGGTTAAATAACATTTATTTTCAAGATGTTCAACATATGAAAGATCGTTCCAACTGATTTCAACAACCATCACGTGTATGCGAAAAAAATCTGTGTATTACGTTATTGCTTTTTGTTTTCTTGACGAGTCTGGTTCCTGAAGTGGTGTTTAATATTATCCTGCTAAATCGGGAGTCCCAAGAGCAGGGAACCAGATAAACTGTTGATACGCCACCAAACAAGATTCCTTTTTTCCCTCAAAAACACACAACATTTATTTCGTGTGACAATCATCTGCATCGAAACTCTATTTTTTCATTGTTCAATTAGTACAATACTGATGTCGTGATTTCATTGGAAGTAATAATGAAACTTCTTATCATCCCTGAGGATATCTCTAAGTACCAGTTCAAGAATTCTCCAAAAACTCGCTTGCCGACGATGGAACGTATCTGTGAAATCAAGCTCTTTATTTTACGAAGTATTCATTTCACTTGACTGCCTTGTTATCTTTGATCACAGTAATGAAAGAGTTGGTTAATTTAGGGCAGTTTATGTAACATACACAATAACATTTATAAGTGTTCGATTGATCAAATGAAATGGGTTCACCCGACACACGACCAGGGGTGCTAGATTTTAAGTTTGTTGGATTTTCATTCCTTTTAACGTTTCTTTTATCCCACCTCCTTTATCTGATTCAAAACACATAATTAACGTGATAATACAAAGGAGGCCAGCTTTTAATTCAGTGCAACAATACAATAAATACTTCCAGAAGTCGGTTATCAAAACAAGGTCAGGAACTAATTAGGTTCTCAGAGAAACGCTTGCGGATATAGCTGTTATGGTAGATTGATGCATTTCACGTTTAATTTCAAGAGGACATATTGCATTTATGACGAATACAATTAAAAGGAACTAAAAGATAGAACTAGAACACAAATATCAATTGATAAATTTTTTTATTTAATTTGTATTTATTAAAGTACTGCCTCCACTCGGCATAATTGACATTTTCATTGATATCAATTTCCTTACATACTGTTAACCCTTTACCTCATACAAGCGTCTTTGGACGCCTCTACTCCATTCGCATGGAAGCGCCTTTTGACGCCTCTGCAAGATTCGCATAGAAGCGCCTTTTGACGCCTGCTGTAAACATCAGCCATTTTGAGATAGTTTTCGTAGCGCCACCTTCGGGGAAAACCCCCCTATTACATACTACATTCATTTCTGCGAATGACAATTACATCAGATCACGTGGTCGCTATTCATGCACTGGTCGATATCTGCTATTTAAAGTAACTGGGTCGTAATCTCCACTCTCCAAAATGGCAGCCGCAGATTTCATTCAGTACGTACGAAGTTTTCACGATTAGAATAACAACCACGAAAGATTCAATAAATTAGGTAAAGGCTCTGATATTAATGTAGGCAGCAATTAGTTTTTATAAATTATCAAATTCAGATGACTTAGTGATATAGACGCACACGAAAACCTTGTAAATTTCGAGTATCGGAAATGGCAACTACGGTTGGTCACGCAGCCTCACTGACATGACGGTGAACGAGTTCTCTCAAGATTTCGAAGCACATAAAAAAATTCTTCTGTGGAAAATAATTACACAGCTATAACAATCGGACATTATTCTTAAATTTTTCCACATATAATATATGTGTACCAAAAATGTAAAATGGTTAAAATTGTTGTTAAACGTAACATACACTAAATTGCTTAACAGTTCACAGGCAGGATTTCATTCAGTACTTACGAACTTTTCACGAGTAGAATCTCAACCACGAAAGATTCAATAACTTTGGTAAAGGCTATGATATTTATGTAAGCAGCAATTAGTTTTTATTGATTATCAAATTCAGATGACTTGGTGATGTAGGCGCAGACGAAAAACGTGTAAATTTCGAGTATGGGAAATGGCAGCTACGGTCGGTCACGCGGCCTCAATGACATGACGGTGAATGAGTTCTCTCTCGATTTTAAAGCACATTAAATATTCTTCTGTGAAAAATAATTACACAGCTATAACAATCGGACTTTACTCTTCAATTTTTTCCATATATAATAGATGTCTACCTTAAACGTAAAATGGTTAAAACTGCTGTTAAACGTAACACCACTACATTGCTTAACAATTCACAGGCATGCCTATGCGGATGTGGTCTGCTAGGTAACAGGTGTTCTTTTTATAGCGTGCTGCACTTTGTCACTATGCTCTATGAGGTAAAGGGTTAATTGCAGTGTACTAAGAATATCTTTTGGAAAGAAAATGTAAAAAATTGTATGACCTATTTTAAATTTGATATTTCAGTGTTGATTAATATTTCTACCATTTTCGACAATAAAACAAGCGATACATCAAAGTTTCCATTACCAATTTTGATCGCGATTTTTCTTCAAGTTCAACAAATAAGGATGAATGGGGGGGGGGTATTTTCTGGTTTTAAAAAATGGGATCCATGCCTGACCCCGCGTTATAAGCGGGTTTGCGAATTATCAGGGCGCGAGTTATTGAGGGAGTGGTCTACATAGGGTAACAGGTGAGGAGCCTGGAGTTGACATGTGACCTGTAACTGTCATATCATTTGAAGCTACATGATGTTAGAACCGTATAATCTCCACACACAAGAGGCAGAAAATAAACGTGATTTTAAAGTGATTCTCATGATAAACTATTTTTTTATGTGCATCTTTGTCACACAACAAAGCAACAATTTCCATTTGTTCAATTGTATGTCTTGCGTTTTTCCAAGATACTGTCAGCGTTTGACTGAAAATGGTGTCAAAGGCAAAAAAAAATTTAAAATAGATCTAAAATAAACAAAATTATCATTTGGACCGCGTTTTTACAAATGAGTGTTGACAAGAGTATTGTTATCGAACCAGTAGAGCCTTCATCTAAAGATGAGGTACCAGTTACTTGTAAAGTAAAACGTAATTTTGTGTAGCAATAGTTGAAAACATACAACTGGAAATGTTTTCAAAAAGAAGTTAAGTCGAGTGAAGAATGTGACTGTGAAGACTTCTTTTTGTTTTGCCATATATGTACAGAGGCTTGAAAAAAACAGAACAGTACACTGGCAAGTCATACTGGTTTACTCCAGACCACAAACTGCTGATTGAAGGTTCACAACATCAGGCAGAATTTAACGCAGTTTTACAAACAAGACCTAGCAGTGAAAGTACTATTTAAATATGTGCATTGGCTGAGTGTAAAAGACATTCCTTTTTGCAAAAAATAAGAATCTCTTCCTAATTTAATGCACAACTTAACAGCTGAAGAAATTGGTGCCATTGGCTGTTTTTTTTAAGAATTCCGCCATTCAGTATGACAGTTACAACCTGTTCAAAGCTACTGGAGAGCCTGTCAAACATTGTTGAGGATAGTCTTATATGTGACCTGCAAAATTCGTCATTTGTGACAGCAATGGCAGATGAAAGCACTTACATCCAACAATAAACACCGTAGCATATATGCTCAGATTATTTCTGATGACATGAAACCTTCAACAAGAATTTTAACAAATAAAGAATGTTCAGACGCTTCTGGCAAGCGAATTGCCTTACTGGCTTTAGTCACATTATATAACTAATATTTTTGTTGTATATTTAAGCAATATATATATATATTTTTTTAATATGGTACTGAAGACTGGTCATCGGCTTGAATAGGACTTGTGTTTGGATTTTGACTCACTGTTTTATGCCTTGATGAGTCAAATGACTTACAAGAAGCCATTTGTAGATAAAACATTGTTTTATATGTACTTCATGTTCCTACTGTTGTTAAGTATCGTGTTAGTTATTTGAGGTATCAGTGTTCTTATTAGTAAGTTAATTAAGCCAGCCTCTCCTTAACAAGGAGGGGTCAGTTCAAAAAAAAAGAATAACTGAGGACCTCTAGATTTAATATTATTTCCTTCGATAGCAGTCACAGACAGAGTACATCGGTTCCTTTAGGATTAACGCTCTAAGAAAGTTATTGCCGTAACTCTGTCTGCAATCTGTTGTCATATAAAATGTTATACATTCTAATTATTTTAAGTATCATCCTAAGCCCTTGGGTGAAAACCCAATGTCATACTGATCATCCATTCAGGGGGAATAGTAACAACAACATTTTTATGACAGTTGTCAGGACAGCCATATTGGATGTTATCTCTGGCACCATTTCAATTAGAACCAATTAGGTGTCCTAAGAAGTCTACCTGTGAAAACCCCATGTTGATATAGCCATCTACTTGCAGGAGTAGCAATTTCAAGATGGTTGTGGTGGCACCTATACTGGATGTCTGATCATCACTAGTTTCATTTAAGACCAACTGGACATCACAAGTCTTCTGGTGAAAACTCCATCACTCGATGTTCATGCAGAATTATGATAACAGGTTTATAAGAAAGCCTTCATATTGGCCATACTGGATGTCAGATCGTCACCTTTTTATTTCAGACATGTTAGACATCATATGAAGTCTTTTAGTGAAAACTACATTCTGATATGACCATCTATCCGGGAGAGTAGCAATGACAATTTTCAATCTGGCTGCCATAGAGGCCATATTGGAAGTCTTTTAGTGAAAACCCCATTTGAAATGATTATCCAATCAGGATGTGTAGTAATAAAAAGATTTTCAAGATAACCAAGCTGTGCCATTTTCATTTATGACCATCTAGATGATGGGATGAATGTGTGTAAAGTTTCAAGGCAATCCTCAAAGTTGTTTAGGAAGAGTAGTTATAACAAATTTGTGCTAATGATGGACAACAGACCATCCCTCTTCTGGTCTATGACCATTAGAGCTAAAATTCTGCTTTCTCTATCAATTGAGCCAAGAAAATCTCCACATTTATAGTTGATCACCAATGTCTGCCTAGAAGTCACAAAATTATGAGGAGATTACAGCTGGGAGTATCTGAAGATTTTTTTAATACCTTGTCTTCATTGAAATTTTGTGCAAATATACCCATGATATAATTGTCTCAGTACACATTAATTGCTATGAAGAAAGGGGAGCTTTAATGGCAAAATGGTTAACATGCTGAACTTGTGATCAAAAGGATGCAGGTTCAAACCTACCACCAAATCAACCCGAATCAGCTAATGTAGCAAGGCATTTTACTCCAATTTCCCTGGCACTAAATAACCAACTTGTTTTGCTGTGCTGTAAAACACCAAGCCAAGCCAAGCCAAACTTGTTTAAAAGGAGAGGCAACTAATAAAATTATACAATC
The DNA here is from genome assembly GCA_028554795.2 of Sinohyriopsis cumingii. NCBI lineage: Eukaryota > Metazoa > Mollusca > Bivalvia > Unionida > Unionidae > Sinohyriopsis > Sinohyriopsis cumingii. Next base: position 87,418,352 of record CM068834.1, on the reverse strand, counting down.
CAATCCACATCTGTCATCACGATCAGGTTGCACAATATGCAATAAATCACTTGTGTTTATGTTGCTCAGTTTCAGTCTTGCCACAAAAATCTATCGATAATACATAATTCCATCTCAGCCTCCCAATAAATAACAGGTTTGGTGAACTGTATGCAAATTATAAGCACCAGTAGAAATTAAATGAGTTTCTGTGGCATGGTCTACATTATAATCTTCAAGAAAATGAGGAGTGGTGCTGATTATCTTGATTGAATCTAAGCATTTTCCAGTCACAGACCTCTTTTAATTAACTTCTTTGGTGCTCTAGGGCAAAGGTTCACTGCTCATGGTCACTAAACAATCATAATTATCATATTTCTTGGGACTAGATAAAATAAATGTTGCCTTCCTTGTACCATAACTTCAAGGAGAAAAAAAAAATCAAAAAAAAAATGTTAAACTACTTGTGGAAATAAATTATTATTATTGCAACACACCAACACATCATAATATAATTTCATCATTATCCTCTGTAGTTCAAAAAATTATACACACTGAAGAAGGATACAAGGCACAATTATATCTTCCCTTGCTGTGACCTTAGTCTTATGGCAGAGGGTGTTGCTGTGTACACAACACATAGTCTAGTCACAGTACTACATGGGCAAAGATATCTTAAAATGACCTCAGTGGCTTAAAAGTTATACTTCAACTGATATTACAAGTTAGATAACTACATACTCCTTTGCCATAACCTTTTCATTTAGGTCCAACTTGACTTCTTAAGTTTTTTTTAGTAAAAACTACATGCTGATATAACCATACATTCTGGAAACAGAGCAAAAACAAGATTTTTTTAGATGGACACTGTAGCAGTCAAATTGGGTTTGTGAGCACCACCATCTCCATTATGGACCATCTAGACCATTGGATGAATGTGTGTGTAAACATTTCATGGCAATCTTCCAAGTGGTATTGGAAGAGTAACAATAACAAAATTCTATTAATAGGCAGAAGCACAAGAGACGACATATGACGGACAATGGACAAAGAACCACCACGTAAGCTCTTAAGGTATATAACCAGTAAAGTTAAAAATGGAATATCAAAGAAAAAAATGTCAAGTTCTAATATTAAGTAGAATATAGGAAAAGTTGACAATTAAATTGTTATCATAATTATAACTAGGAAATACACAATTTAAAGGCTCTGAATTAGCACTCCTTTGGCAATTGGTGGTACATCTTGAACCTCATAAAATAAAGCCTCCTTTCCATGCAAATACTGTACCAAGACCTCAAATCAAAACAAATTTTATTCTGCATCAGTTACTTCAGGACTAAGTATTCTCTGGGAAGAAAGATATCTGCTTTTGATATAATTTGAATAAACTGGCGCCATATCCTTCTTCCAAGATCAATATGTAAAATATTATTCTGGGAACTAGCCTTTGGGAGGCAATACAGTGTGCCAAGACCATATTGAACTGCAAGACAACCAGCTCATTGGGAGTATAAAAATCAATACTATTCCACTATGGTTTCTTGATCAAACAAGACTAAGCAATGTAGTACTAAAGATGGCTTCTCTACTTCCACAAGTCAACTTCATTTCTTTTCTATAAATATTGATTCTCCATTTACAAAATAGTTGTACCAATTGACCTGGCAATAAAACAAATTAAATATAGCAGTGTGGTTGCAGTTCTAAACAAAAAGAAAAAGCTAAGAGAAATGATGTAGGTGGGTGGGTGTGTCTATGTATGTATGTATTTTGAGCCACCTCAACACAAAAGTGACAAATGTATTGCCAACAAAAGGTTAAGTTCATTGGGCACTGACAGGGTTTTCACTCCAGTAAAGATTCGCCCTTTAAGAGGTATACACTGAGTCAGGGGTACACATATCCAATACACAACTGGCACAATACCATATCTGTCTGAAAATTTGTTCTGTACAAGGGATGCCACTCTCCAATCATAGATCTGATGTTCTGAAGTTTATTGGTGTAGTTTCATTTCACTTATTTTGCCAAGCATGACAAACATGTTGATTTATAAATTATTTTTAGGTCCGTAAATGTAATCTTCCATTTGGTGATGGGTTAATGCAAGGCAGCTTTGGCTGCTTTTCTGCTTTTTCAAGTTTTAACAGACTCTTGTTGCAAAGTCAATTTCTTATTCTTAATTAAGAAAACAATTCCATTATGTAGTCCAGATTTTATTCACACCTTTCCATTATTTCTATGATCTATAATTACTGGCAATTCTGGCATTTTCATATGTGCCAATTTTGATGATTATGGAAAAATATATACTTCTACTACATTTGGGAATGGGAAAGAGGTTCTATTGTTTCCTCAAAAGAATCATTGTTGGGTTTTAAAATATGTGGTTTGTAGCAACCATGAAATCTGCAAAAATTAGAGATTGTGAACTTGCTGCATTTCAGGTCAGTAAAATATTCTTGTTTGATTTGATATTTTTTGGCACAGCAAGACAAGTAGGTTATTTAGTGATATGACAATCTGTGTAAAATACCTTGCCCATGGACATGGTAGCTAACCCAGACTAGTCCGATGGTTGGATTCAAACCAGCACCCATCCTGTCATGAATCCAGCACACTAATGACTAAGCCACCACAACTCAAAACATTCTGGAAACCCATTGTGAAAATAGTATGTCTACATTCAAGATTACAGATTTATAAACTTGCATTTGTCTTCTAACAAAATTTAGTATTAACAATGTTTGAATATTTATGTGGTAATTTATGTGGAAAATATGGATAAATTACTACCGCAAATAGCTCTGTCAATGGGTGAAAATGGTTTTAAGACATACCTCATTTTTCCACAATGCAATATTGATTTGAAATCAATAAAATAACGTCATATTTCCTTGAGACCATAATTGTTTTATCAACAAATAATAATGTTGCTGTTTGTTGAATCATCATGGAGAATGGATTTTCCACCACATTAAGTTTAGTGATTGAACCTTCCCATACTAAAATAGCAAAACAAACCTCCCAGGGCAATTAGGCTGGCTGGTACCTTAAAGCATTTGTTGTGGTGTGATGATTAATCCAAATAATAATTAAAACACTGGTCAGAAAAATCAAAGAATCAAGTATCTGATTATGATGTTCCTTAATAGAATTTGAAATAATTTTTCATTTCTTTTCTTTATTAAACTGATAGGCTTTTGGAGGATAAAACCAAATAAAATCTACATAGCATTGCTAATGATTACGGAATCATCAATCTTTACATTAAAAAAAATTCACAACAATAGGCATCTATGAATTACATGTGCACAGCATTGTATTGGTCTTACCTTCTACTTCTTAAGACAAATCAAAATGATAAAACTGTAATACACAAAATGAAAACAAAAAGAAAAGTTGTAACATATGATCCCTACTTCTGCAGTGTGAAAAAAAAAAACGTACCCATTACGTGTATCAGGGGTGGAAATAGGAATTTCCCTATGGGGGTCTGATTCTGAGCACACATGATTTCAACTGGAAGGGGGCAGATGTTCAATTGATCCCACCATCCTCCTCTCTGAAAATCAGCCCATCTTCCTGATCTGATGATTAATTTACTATTATTACCTTTACAACAAATGTCAAAGTCACAATGCATTCAAAGATCAGAATTGCAAAGTTAGGACTACTTGATCTCTAACCTTGCAATGAAAGACATACAACTACATCATTATTTAATGAAATGTACCTGGCCCATTGTAAACAGATTATTGTGATGATTTCAAATACATGCAACTTACAAGTACTGCTTGATAAAAATCATTCACAGTCATCACTTTTTAATCTCTTTTAAAAATTTAAGTATTATTTAATCTGGATGTCACCACAAAAAAATCTATTGTTTGAGGACAGCAACTTCAGCTTTTCACAGAAGAATGTAAATAAGTAAAACTTTTTCCATCCACATTTTCAATTCAAGCAATGAAATAAATTAATGAGTGTTCTGTAAACACAGTATGAAATATGCTGACCGTAAATAATTGTGTGTATATATATATATATATCAACATCCACTGCAGTATGTTTTGAGAATGTTATACTATGTTATTACTTCATTCCAAACTATATGATTTGGTTTAAATTACACCTGATGGAGTCTTTCAAGCCCACAATTCTTATCTTAATTCAAATGAAACATCACCACCCCTTTGAAGTAATCAGTGTCTATTTTTGGCATCAAGGACAAAAAAGGTAATTCAATAGTATTTAACTATGTGCATCCCACTACACTGGTTTCTTTTACCCATTCAAATTTACAAACCTGAGGCCAGGTTAGAGTGATTGTGACTGACTATCACTATCATATGACCTTTTTCCACACCTAATATCAAACATATCATTGCCAAATAAGGTATTTTTTTTGTTGCTGTTGTTGTTGGATTTAACGCCATTTTTCTGCACACAATAGGATAGGCTATACACGGTGCCCAGTATTAATGGTGGAGAAAGAACCACCAACCCATGAGAAGCTACTGGCAAGCTTTCTCACATACCCACATTGGCCAAATCCAAGACTCGAACCCACACAGACAGAGGTGAGATGGCAGTGATCCATAACGGAAAGCGCTTTAGACCACTCAGCCACTCAGAGGTACAGTTTTGTGTTCTTTACATATATGCAGACTTTAAAAAACACAAGGCTGAAAATTCAACTCTTGTGTCAGATAGTTTCTCCTCAATAACATGATTTTTATCCCCTTGACTCTTCTCTGCTTTGTAAACTTTTCACTTTTTTACTTATTTACACTGGAATATCAATATTAAACTGATACCAGGCCGACCAGGCCCCTAACAAAAACCTCTTAATGCTGAGTGCCAAGCAAGGCACCTGTTAGTTCCATTGTTGTAAGTCTTTGGTATGACTCTGCCGGGGTTTGAACCCACAACTGTCCACATCCAAGGCAGATGCTCTAACCACTAGACCAATGGAGCAGTCTATGCAGGCTGTGAAAAATTTATCTACAATTATATAGTTCAACCACCTTCCATAATATTTATTTTCTGGAGAAAATAAACTCCAACAAATGGGAATTTTTTTCCAATTGGCACCATTTTCATTTAGGACCAAATAGGCATCACTAAAAGTCTTTTGGTGAAAACCCCATGTCAATATGACCATCCACTCAGGGGTAGTAACAACAGCAAGATTTTCATGACCAGCTCTTGTGTGTCAGCCATACTTGATGTATGAGAAACACCCTTTTCATTTTCAACTCTGTTGGTAAAATGGAAAACATGTTGAGATGACCATTCATTTGGGAGAAGTATTGATAACCATAATTTCATGATGGCCGCCATGGTGGTCAATATGCATCATTGAATACCAAACAGATAACGTAACAAATCTACTGATGAAAACTCCATTTCAAAATGACCTTCCGTTAATGTAATGTAGTGATAATGAGATTTTCAACATAACCGACATAATGGGCACAATGATTGTCAAATCTGCACCATCTTAATTTAAGATCAACAAGAAATTATAAGAAGTGTTATGGTAAAACTCCCATGCTGAAACATCTTTCCATTTTGGAGAAGTAACAATAACAAGATTTTCAAGATGGCTACCAAAGTGACTGTGTTAGATATCAGATTTGCACCATTTCCACTTCCAGGCGAAATGGGTGACTAAGTACTGGAAAAAGAAATGTAAACTTCACCTTCCATTAGGGAAGCAAAAACAAAATGGGTGACTAAGTAATGAAAAAAAATGTAAATTTAACCTTCTTATAGGGAAGCAAAAATTATTTTCTTACTACTAGAACTAGATAATCCAGAGAATCACAATTTTGCTTCTGACTGGGCTACAAAAATTACATCCTTCACTCATTTTTTAAAGAATCATACAAAGAAAACTTTATATAAAAATTAAAATTTACTTTGATTTATTAATGCAATATAAAGAAACAAATGGGGATTGGGAGAATATAATAAAATTAATGCTATGAAAAGTGGACTTAACACTCTGAGCCTATTCAGACACAATGAGAGACTTAAGGGTGATTATTTTGCCTGTAATACACCCTAGAGTGGACCCTGAGCTTCTGAATTAAAATAACATTCAAGACCCTTTCAACCACCAATTTGTGTGAATTACAAGTGTGTACAATTTCTTTTTTAAAAATTCCCAGTTTGACCACATGACAGAAAAATTCCCAATTTTACTGTCCCTGGGTCCATTTTTAAAAATGACTTAAAATCCCTGTTCCATTCATATGACATACTGAAATCCATAGAGAAGAGATTGCAAAGGCATGGTATTGTCCGGAGCTGATGCTTGGAAATGTTATAGTATCTATTTGGTACTTGCATTTAGAAGGTCTATAGCATAACGGTAAAATACTCAATGGCCACTTTTAGTCTGACACCTTTCTTGATTTTTCTCAGATGCATCATTGTGCTAAGCTGATGTGACTTCTGAATGATTTTCAATATTCAATTACTTTTGTGATGCAAGTCCTAAGGTACCATGCCACAAAAGAATTAAAGTCAGGCATTACAAGCATTTCTGCAATCTAGATATACCAGTGATCAGGTTATGGTTTGCCAACAAAGTAATATCCGACATGACAATTGGAATGTGACAGCACTGAACACCATGATGTAATATGAAATTAAAACTAGGAATGCTGCTGCCAAAATATGTATGGTTTGCATCCTTATTTTATGCTTCACCACAGCCTGCCCATATACAAATCTGAGATGCGTCAACATCATTTGTCAGCCTTGAAATGCAGAAAATTAATTCTGGTCACAATTTCCATGCCTTGGATGGTCTTGCTGTTTATGAACATGTACAGATTAACCATCCACAGGAAAGAAAGTTGTGCCATATTCAACAAGACTGGTGCTGTTCAAAAGAAGGTGCTGAAAAGAAGGTTTACACTTCGCTGCCAATCCAGTAGAGCTTACTGAAAAACAGACCTTTAAAACTCTTTTCTTTTTAAGAAGATATAAAAAATATCAAACTATCAAAACTTAACGTTGCATACAAGGTTATATGATTAGTTCAAACAGCACATGTAATATGGTAAATACAAACTGTATCAAAAAAACTCCAAAAGTTCCAATTTTTTAAAAATCTTGTCAGAAATACAGCATGCCCTAATCAAAATGAAGAGGCTAATCCCATTGGGCCTTCATAAAATACTTTAATAAAATTTTATGCAAACTTTACCTTCATTAGGAGAGGTGTAGAACTTCTTGCACATTTCCAGAACTCCACCATATTTGCTCTGTAACAATTCATAGCCCTCATGGCCTCTAAGTTGCATAAGTTCCTTCAACTCATTAATAGTGAGTGTGAAAGTAGGTTGCTTTGCATCAATCTCATCAGCTGTTGTGTCTGCCATTTTGAACAGTGTTGGTCTACTGGTCAAAAACAACCTGTAAAGAACAGAAAGAGTATTAGAATATGTTCTTAGAACAAATGACAGAAGTGTAAATCTGTAATTTTCTTGTTAAAAAAAAACACAACAAAAACATGGTTCCTATAATGCCAGATTTAAAATCAATATATTCAAAGCATCACATTTAAATTTTTTAAATCTGAGCCTGCAAGCATTTTTCTTAAAAAAATTTATGACTTTTTAATAGTGCAATATTTTGTTGATTTTACAAATTATGTGTGAAAACCTAGAGTGGAATTCATCATTATCATTGAGGATCATTCTTCTAGTAATTTGTTCTTACATAAATCTGTGCAGTATTTTTGTTTGATGCTGTGAAAAGATGTACCTTACTTTAGGTTCTTTTTTCATTTAAGTTTCTAGTTCCAAAAATACTGTAAAAAGTGAGGAATAATTAACAAGTAATGTGACATCTGGTTTAGTGTGCTGTACCTGAGCCATCAGAGTATAAACTTCCTTTGGGAAAACATTCCAGTCACCAAATATGACAGTCAAGTGGGGATAAAAGTATGCACACTTCACACACCCATGACACTTGCAAATCCTCTAGGCTTCCATACATCTAACTTTCAAGCAAATAACTCTGTGCCAAACTGTGACATAATCCTAACTATCCCCCAGGCCACTGTGCATAAAACAATGTTTAAGGAAAACAAAAAACAAATACATGTAGTGTGATGGATAGTGCCACATGTTTCTTTGTAAACTATAATAACATGTAACTCCACAATGATATCCACATACATGTCAACCCCAAGAAATGTATAAGCATAATTTTTGCTAATATAAGTGACAAAAAAAGTGCTATATGAGCATAAAAGTGTAATCTAAGAATTACAAGTTCTAATATTGGTACCTCCTATTCTTTGAGGCTGTTCTAATATTGGTACCTCTTTTTCTTTGAGGCTGTGACATTGTAGCTAATATATTACATGCCATAATTACAGTACGCTGTATGAAAAATGTTCAAAATATTTGGCCAAAATGGGTGAAATCCATGTGGATTAGAATCAGAATAAAAACACAAAACATACTGAAAAATAATTTATGTTGTTGTTCTAGGGTTTAACGCCATTTTTCAGCACAAGATAGGCTATACATGGCGGCCAGTATAACTGGTGGAGGAAGAACCCTGGAAAACCCAGGGAAGAACCACCGACCCACGAGAAGCTACTGGCAGGCTTTCCCACATACCCACGCTAGCCAAGCCTTGGACTCGAACCCATGCAGACAGAGGTGTGATGGCAGTGATCCGGAACGGTGAGTGCTTTAGACCACTCGGCCACTCGGGGCCCTTAATAAATAATTTATATTCAACACTCACTTAGTCTACATGTCCAACTTTTATCAAATGTTTGTGAAGTCCACAAATTTTAGCATGCTCACCACCCTCATATTTTTCTTACAAATTTGTCGGTACTAATTTGTCCTTTTTCAGATCAGACGTGTTTCTTAAGTTAAAAAAGACCCATCTGCTCGAAGAATTTTCATCCACAAGTCAAACCATAAAAGCATGTTTCACTTCATATCTGGTGCAATTTTCTTGAAAAGTACAAACTGGTCTGCTAACAAACAGGATTATCACTATAATGAATCTGCGAGGCAAAGTGTCAGATTAAAGAAATCCATCTGATTTCTTGGAAACAAGTCATATAGTTACTTTAAAAAGAAAATCAGGAAAGAACAGGTGAATCTATCGTGGACAAATAAGGTATTATGCTGTTGTTAAGCAGCAGTCTTTCTTTTCAGAATATTGTCAAATTTTTATGATGAGTGGAATTAAAGAAATGATATATAAATGACAAAAACTTCTTATTGCTTTATTTAATTTTTTAATTGTAGTCTATACACAGGCAAGCATAAGACATAATTCAATGAAAAAAATGATTGGCATGTATGTACCAGGAGTAAATACCATATTTGTGCCAAACATATGGTGATATTATGTTGCATGCCAAAAATGGGCCTGATATCACCTGTGTTACAGTTGTTGTTGTTGTGTTTTGACGCCATTTTTCAGCACAGGATAGGCTACACATGGCGGCCAGTATTAATGGTGGAAGAAGAACCCGGGAAAACCACAGAAAGAACCACCGATCCTCGAGAGCTACTGGCAAGCTTTCTCACATACCCACATTGGCCAAATCCAAGACTCGAACCCATGCAGAGGTGAGATGGCAGTGATCCGTAACGGACAGCGCTTTAGACCACTTGGCCACTCTGGCCCCCCACCTGTGTTACACAACTTCACAGCTGACCATTTAACAATAAAGCAAGCTTATGTAGTATGTACCACAAACCTTCCTCGCCTACATCCCAACCTTGTATATCATGTCAATTTTACCTGTTTAATCCTGATAAAAGTTTTTTCCAAGGACAACATGATCTAATTTACCATGATGAAGCTAAATCAGAACAAACTCCGTGTCCAAGTGGCAAAAAACTCAGCAAATTAGCACAGCTGATTTGTCTTGTGTTGATTTTGTGCTACTTTTTTCATCATTTCTTTTCCAACAGATTATCATTTGCACAAGAAAATGTTGAAGATCTATAAAAGAATCCAGGTGCACAGGTTATCATACTGTGCAAGTACAGCCAAGTGCTCACATGCTTTAAATTCTATTCACCTAACAATTTCTCCATTTAAAATACTACTGTTATATCTAAAACATAAAGATAATGATGGTGCAAATTAAAAATTATTGCAACTGACGAACAATTTTAATAATTAAGGAACAATACTTTGCACTGGTTTACATATGCATATTAGTTTAATAAATTGTAATGATTACTAAACATGCCCCAGAGTTGTCGGTTATCATATATCTGATTCAGCTGCATAGGATTTCTAACAAAATCCTATTAACTATTACAAATCTAACTTCTGCATGCAAGGCATAAGCTTTCAAGTCAATATCCTAATTATAAAAAATGCCTACCCAATCTGAAATGGAGCCATATAAGATGTATATCTCCACAAATTATCAAATTACAAAATTCAGGACATTTGATTTTAAGATTGTACTGCTAAATGTCTGCTGCAGAAGTAAGCCTAATATCCAGGTCTCTACTGCATGTACTCGCTTATAAATTGTATCTAACTGCAAACCACATAGATCCAGATATGCCACTGTAAATTGCACCAACAGATCTGGATCTATGAAGCCTTTTAGGAGTATTCAACAGAACAAAACAACAAAAAGCCCAAATCTGCAAGTGCATTATGTGACAGCAAATCAAGATATATTTTGTTTGTAACTGGACCCAATTTATAAGCAGAATGTTGTGTGCCTTTTTTGTATGAATGTAAATTAGTTATAAGGGGTATGGAACTTGACAAAAATCACACAATACTGCTTTATATCAACAAGTGAAACAAATTTTTATATTTCAATGAAACCTAAATCCAGATCTGCCAGTTCACTGTGCAACAACAAAAGCAGATGAGACTACTGTTCAGATATACACCTGAGCTATATTATAACCAAGTGCAATTTTCCCCCATGACAGCCCCATGAAGCCCACTATATACATTGCTTGAAAAATGTAGAGAATGCTTTAAATCGGAAATAAATCTTTCTGATAATATATTGCTAATTTTTGTAACACATGGGGTGTGCCTATCAATAACTATGAACTTAAAATAAAAGAATTATGGTAAACACATGGCAACAGTGGAAAATTTTAAAATCATATGAACTGGGAATTTTTAATATTTCATAAAGCTCTTTCAGTATCTGCAGTTAACATACATTTTAATTTCATGGCATAAACAAAATCAGCATGATACTTAAAATTCAGACCACTTGGATGCAAAGTAATGTCAAATATAATCAAACAAGTAAAAGACAGATAGGACTGATGCAGTTGCCCATGTATGATGACTGCAGGGAACATACCTTATGTTTGTTAAAACTATCATCACATGGTAAACTTTCCATACGTTACATCACATACGATGAATTTGCTCACTTGCAAATCAGCATGAAAAACTTCACTATAATCATTCAGAAAAAAATGTTCCTATTTTTCAGTGCCTTATACATTTTTCCTTGCTGTAAAAATTAAACAATGTGCACAAGCCATCTCACATATACCATATGCTTACATTTTTGACCTAAATAGCAATTTTATATCCCTACACTTGCTTATTAGTCACAGCATGGACTAGTGGAAGGTAGCATCAGAATCAGGAGGTGGTGAGGCTGAGTCGCACCATGACCACAATAGTCTCAATTAGCAAGGCACTTTGCTGTGCTGTGAAGTAGGTATCTGTACAAAGTTCAGATAAGTGAAATGAAACCACCAACTATTAATAATGCGGGGAACCAGTCTCAAAATAGGGGAGCACTTCAAGAATGCACCATTGGCCATAGCAACATGAAATTTTTCTTTCAATCCATTGGAAAATTTGATCCTTCAAAGTGAAACATGTTAAACTCGGGCCTTTAAATGAAAGAAATACATGTGTACTGTTAACAATTTTTTTATTTTACTTTTTGTCTTCAGGAGAGGGTTTTCACTCCTTACTGTGTCAGGGTGGGTGCAAATGGATATTTGGTGGTCTTTTTGTAAAATGCAGATATTAAATGTGGGTTAAAAATAACAAGTGTTAGGGCTTGCTAGGTTTCCCAATGGTGTGCACTCTATATATGGCATAGATGCAGTGTACCCCCCCAGGGGTGTAAAATTGAGGGTACAAAAAAAAACTTGGTGTCAAAACTGGGGGTCAAATAAAAAATATGGGGGTCAAAAATGTACTGACAAATTTTCATACAACTCATACTGTTTCAGCTTGAAATAGGATATTGCAACTTGCACAACATACTCACTCTCTCTCTCTATTTTTCTAAACACAAATACACCAACATGCACAATTAACAAACAAATGCATTGTCCATTCAAAGAATAATTATATTAGTTCATTTTTCTTTTAAAAGTCGTACTTTTAACAGTCTCCTCAAGCAATATTAGAGCCCAACACATTACATATACATGTAAGCCAATACAAAAAGCCAAATAAATCTTTTTAACCAAATGGGAGTTAATTTACTGCCTTTCATAAAATGTGTACTATCATAGGTTTCACTGTACTTCATCCTAGAGCACATTTATCCAAATATCAAGAAGGATAATGATTCATCTTCTTTCTAATAAGTTACACTTGAACTTTAAGATCTTTCTTTTATTGCAGCAAAAACAAAAAACATCAAAATCTGCAATGACCCGCCGACTTTGTAATCCAAATAACGCATTTGTCTCTGCAAGTTTACTGATTTCTTTGTTGTGAAATAATGTCTTAGGTTATAATGTGTTCTCCAGATATCTTTTGGCGAACGAGGGCAGTTTTTAAAAAATTCTAAAATCCTGTCATGAAAGGATTATTCACTTTTGCAGTCTTTGCAATCACGCAATCAGAAGTCACACCGGTAATCATAATGAATGTGCCATATTCCAGTCAAGAGAATTATTTTCTCCATTTTTCATTAAAGTTAGATCTACAGGTACTCTTTTGTGTTCTGCTTCTTTCACTTTCTTTACTAATGCTTTTTAGTGCATGACGTTTTAATCTGGAGATCACTTTCTAGTGCAACAAGCCTTGAGGTTAAACATCTAGATGACAGCTTGCTGAGCTCGATGGAAATTGCGTAAAGCTCGTGACATTAGGGGAAGCTACTCTGTCATAACATTGCATATACTAGTCTGGTTCATTGTTTTATATGTTCCCTGCGTTGCACTTTGCTATACGAATAGAGGAGTGCAAGGCAGGGAGCAAAGAAAGCGGGGATCCAGTCAATGCCTATATTCGAAGTATATACGATGCCATCCATCGTCCAATGCATTGGGTATTAAATAAATCCTGACCATATTATGAAAATCCTTTGCGTAAAAATAACGCACGGCAACAAAACGTGTGCATCAATTTTCTCCAGCGTGCATCCCTAATGCACAAATGCGCGTAAAGGGAAACACTGAGATGCAACATAACTGATCTTCAGTAAGAAATTTCAACAAACACTGCAATGGCACAATAAATGGTATATTATATGCTCATGTACTAAAGAGTATTTATTATATTCCTCTAATAAAGAACCATCATTCATTGGTCAGATGCTCAAGTAGTAAAAGACTTGTTTACTATGTAATGTTGCAATGATGTATGACCTAGTAATGCCAAACTGTATGTTCTACCGCACCAATGTGTCATCCTTGTCTCAGATGCAAGCCATCCACAACATTAGTCAAGATCCGGAAAGACACCGAACACATTATTTTGCAGAAACCAATGTTGTTCGAGACTCGGTGACCAGGACCTTGGATCTCCTGACCCCAAACTCAATAGGCATCTTTCCTGCCTCAAATGCAAGCAATCCAAAAAGTTTGATCTTATAAATGGTTGACCTTGACTTTCTGTGCCCAAAATACATAGCTTCCTCATCTCCAATGCAAGCCATCCGGTCTGGAAAAAGTAGATGGGTTTGAGATCACATGTAGAGACCTTTTTTCCCCAGTCATCATCATCATGATCTTTTGAACATTCAACCTCTTAAATCAAAATTGATAGGTTTCATCTTGGCCCAAACATAAACTCCTCACAAAGTATAGTAACAGTAGACACTGGAGAAATCAAGTAAATGCCCAGAAAAGAACTAGTGAACAAACATATGTAAGTAACAATGGCTGGAAGGACAGACACATTATAAACATATAGCTCCATCCTATGGCAGGAGTATAAAAATTATAATCAATAAATGGAAATAATCAATCTAACAGCTGTTTTCTTTGATGTGTCAAATCTATCATTAACATCACTCCAGGTGTTTTACCTTCTACGTACATGTACAAAGCACTGGACAGAAAGCAAATGTGCTATTTTTCCAGTAATTTTAAATAATGTTTTCAGAATAATGAAACAAACTTAGGTTATGCCATCAGGTCCTGACATTGGTATGAATCAAATCTTCTTAAAATTTATATTACAGAATTTTTGCAGTTGTGATAAAATAAATAACTATGAAATCAGTATTTAATTTATGCTATGTAAATTCAAGAACTAGACTATCTTTTGCAGCCAGCTGGTATCTTTTTTCACATCGATCTAATAAACAGCTATAACCCTCGAATAGACCGACTACCGGAAATGGCTGAAAAGAATTGCTAGAAAACCAAGATATGACTGTTTCTTCATTTTATCTGCTTAGTGTTGAAACCATCTCTAATATTTTTAAGAGATAACAAATTTTTAAATTCGCTTCTGTGGTGACCTTGCTGGACTGAATCAGCACAATTCTCTAGAGATCATCACAAGTCCTTTAGTCAAAAACTATGTCAACATGACAGTTAATTCAGGAGAAGAGGCATTACAATTTTCAAGATTGCCATTGTGGCAACCATATTGTTGTACAATTAGCACCATTTTCATTTTGAACCAATAAGGTGTGAAAAGAATTATTTTATGAAAACCAGATGTTAATATCGCCACCATGGTGGTGTCCATACTGGGTTAGATATCTAACATCATATTAATTTAGGACAAAGTAGATTCTGTTTAAAAAAAAAACAAAGTCTTCTGGTGAAAACGAATGTCAATATGACTTTCTGCTTGGGAGGAGCAGCAAAAATAATAGTTTAACCTGACTGCCATGGAGGCCATACTGATTGTCAGATCAGCTCTATTTATTTAGGATGAACAACACATCAAAAGTTTTTTTAATGAAAACCCCATTTACATAAGACAACCATCTGAATGTAGCAATAACAACATGTTTAAGATAATGGAGAACATATCTGTACCATTTTCATTTAGAACCAACTATGCATTAAAAAAAAATCTTATGATGAAAACCCAATGTCAATATCATTTTCTGTTCAGAAACATTAGTAATGACGAGATTGTTTAATTGGCTGCCATGAAGGTCCTAATGGATGCCTGATTATTGCCCAGAAAATGTGGTTCCCTGACTAATTCCACCAATACTAATATGAAACCCAGATCCAAATCAAACATGGATGAACCAATTATTTAGATTTTTCGGCAACAATCCTCTGTAGGTTTTGCTTTGGTTCATTAAGTCCATATTTTAAAGGTTATTTTTGTAAAACTAAGGCAAAATCATAAGTGTTGGTAGGGCTGGAAAAGCAGTCAATAGCAGACACTGGACAACAAATTTTTACAAAAGTCATGTTACTGAAATAAAATTAGTCAATTCTTATCAATTTTTATGTGCTGAACACGAATATGACAGTCAAATTGCAAAATTGGCTCTAGTTTTTTTGTAATCTGCAAGAAATTAATGTTTACATAACGAAATGCATTCCAATAGTAAAAGGTCAACTGTAATAGCCTACCTATAAAAAATCAAGTCATTGACTACATCTTAGATTTCTTCGCCTGTCTCTTGTACAGCTGTTCGGGAGCATCTCTGAGGAGTGTCCAGCAGTAGTCAGCCAGCATTGTAGTGGACCATTTTCCCTGGTATCTTTGTTCCATTGTTGCGATATCTTGATGAAAACGTTCGCCGTGTTCATCACTAACAATACCACAGTTGCTAGGAAAGAAATCCAAATGGGAATGAAGGAAGTGAATCTTTAGAGACATATTGCAGCCAAGTTTCTTATACTTCATCAACATGTCTTCTACTAGTTCCTTATAGTTTTCTGCCCTAACATTTCCGAGGAAGTTTGTAGAAACTAGGCGAAAAGCATTCCATGCTTGTTTCGCGTCACCTTCCAGCAAGTTGTTGAACCGGTCATCTTTGAAAAGCTCTCGAATCTGAGGACCCACAAAAACTCCCTCTTTAATCTTTGCTTCGCTGAGTCGAGGGAATTTTTCATGCAGGTATCGGAATGCTGGCAAAGTCCGGTCAATGGCTTTCACAAAGTTCTTCATCAAACCTAGTTTGATGTGAAGGGGTGGTAGCAAGATTTTCTGAGCCTCAACCAGAGCTGGGTGTTGGATATTCTTCTCTCCAATGGCTACATTCTGCCTGTGAGTCCATTCCTTCCTCATGTAGTGCATTTCCCTTGCTCGGCTATCCCACTCGCATAAGAAACACATGTATTTTGTATATCCTTGCTGCAGTCCCATTAAAAGGGCAACTACCTTCAAATCACCACAGAGGTGCCAGCTGTACTTGTTATACTCAATGGAATTCAGTAGCTGCCTTAAGTTATCGTATGTCTCTTTCATGTGGACTGCATACGCTACTGGAATAGATGGAAGAATGTTTCCATTGTGCAAAAGCACAGCCTTGAGACTCAGTTTCGAAGAGTCCACAAATAGTCTCCATTCTTGTGGGTCATGAGTGATTTTTAAAGCATTCATGAGGCCCTCAATATCGGAACAGAATATCAGATTACTCTCCTTTCTGAAGAAAGGCTCCAACTGCTGGTGGCGCTTTCGATATGCAGTAATTGTGACATCTTCTTCTAGAAGATTCCATTGTTGGAGTCTTGATCCTAGCAATTCTGCCTTGTTCTTTGATAAGTCCAAATCACGAATCAGGTCATTTAGTTCTTCCTGTGTTATTCTGTGTGGGGTTGATGATGCACCACAGTGAAAATCTGGATCACTGCATGCTGATGGACCAGGAGAAGAACAGGTCGACTCACCTTTGTCTTCGTCAGATGAATCAAGAGAATATTCTGCTGGAGGTTCTGGAATAGGAAGTCCCTCACCATGTGGAACTGGTCTCAATGCAGACGGAATGTTTGGGTAGACTATTCTCGACTTCTTTCGCTTCGTTATTCCGCCGGAAAGAGGAGGAACCAAGCAGAAGTAATAGTCATTCAGGTGGTTGCTTGGCTCTCTCCACACCATTGGGACTGCAAACGGCATTGATGACCTTTTGCAATTCAACCACTGTGAAAGCTGTGTTGTACATGTAGCACAGCATATATGCGGAGCCCAAGGCTTGTCTTGGTCACCAACCTTGCATCCGAAGTAAAAATGATATGCCTTCTTCACTTGAGAATTGATACTTTTCTTCTGGTTGCCAAATGTCACTTCCCCACAAATATAGCAAAAATTGTCCGCGGTATTAACACACTTTCGAGGCATTACTGTTCTTTATTGTACGTAAATGGATAAAATAATAAGTTTTATGTAACAGTAGCTTGAACTGTCTCGCACAACGTCTAAAATATTTTAAATGCTGAACCTATCTGATTGGGCTTTATATAGTACACTGCTTACGTCAGCTTCAGCAGCCGCCTGGCATTAGTATAATAGGCCTACACATGTATAGTACACTGCTGACGTCAACTTACTTCAGCAGCCGCATGGCATTAGTATTGCATTGCATCAGAAAATGATGCAATCAACTGTGGATGATGTGAGCATGATGGTATTATGCAATGTTACATCATTATTCCGGATGTTGCTGCAGTCCTACTGGAGAAATTTACACAGTGAAACATAGAAAATGAGGTATATGAATATCTTCAAAACGAGAGCCAATACAAATTTTTCACGGTTATATTCGTGTTCGGCACACCAAAATACTACAGATTAGGGCCTTTTCAAGTCAGTAATGATTTCACTGTTGACCAGTGAGATCATCCATTAAGCTAGTCTGGTCTATTGACAGTGAAGCAAATTAAACAAGACACTATATCCTTCAGTTTTATCAGCATCATACAAATGCAGCATTGTGTAATTGTGTAGTATATCCCATTCATTTCTACATCAAACTCTCAGGCCACTCCAGTGGCCTAAGTTGATGCAGGAGGTCATGGGTTTGAACCCTGGCCAAGTCATATCACAGACATAAAAATGGCACTGACAGCTGCCTTACTTGGCACTCAGCACTAAGAAGTTAGTGTTAGGACTGGTCAGCCTAGTGCCAGGATAATGTGACTGGGTGAAACATGTTTCTACATGTCTGCAGCATGAAGCCCCAGTGCTAGACATCACTATTAACTGCCACTGATAAGACATCATAGTGATATCACTGAATTTTTTCAAAAGCTATATTAAAAATCCAAATCATATACACACATGAAACTTTCCTGGCAAAGCCTCTTTTAAATTCCATGGTATACATATTTTTGGTTTGAATACATCACCAGATTTTAACCCATCAAACAAAAACCCCAAAGAAAGATTGGATTCAAATGTTCAGAAATAATGCAAGTTTGAATTTATGCTGCAAAAATAAACAAAAAATTCTCCAACATTTGTCTATGTTTCAAGTTTTAAAAAGTTCAAATATTCAGGTTTTACCATCAATGAAATAATGTTTTATTGATCAATGTAAGAAGCAGAATTTACAGTGTTTAATTCACCAAAATAAACCAAAAGCCACGAATCTAACCAATGATAGAACAAAACGGTCAAGAGGTATTCCACAAAATCAGGAAGCAGTGTTGCATACCACATGACAAATGTTACATATTCAGTTGCAAATGCCCAAATACAATTATTAACTGATGGTAGCTAAATCTGAATAAATCTTGTCATTCTATGCTACTATTTTACTGGCACAGCACTTGGGCTCCTAGATACTGGGGCTTGAAAGAGAAATCCATTTTCATCATAAGAATACTTAATGAGAAACACAAAATGTGCTGGGGTTTTTTCTCTCCCATTTTACAGTGCAACTCAACATTTGAAGACCTTAAGACAAAATTTTGAACACCTTTTCTCTGATAGTAGAGAATTCAAGAAAAGTTAATAATTATCAAAGAGTATGAATTTCTCATGGTTTCCTTTTTGTCTGCACCCTGATACATAATACTGGTCAATCCTGGGAGTCAAATTGCATTTTTATTTTAAGCACACAGTACAAATAATCTGGCAATGGATACGCACATGTGAAGCCAATAATCATCATCCAGCTTTTCCAGCATCAATATAACTTTATCCCTGATCAATACACAGTGCCTTGGTACATGACAAATCAATCCCAAATTAATAAAGTGTAGGCTTCCAATTCAGAGAACATGAACAAAGCTATCAGTACTATGCCTGTTAATTTCTCAACCAACATAATGAAACTGCTGAAACATACTTTCAAAAGCTCATTTTTAAGAATTCATTGTTCATGTGCCTAGATGACAAGTTCTAGTATTTCATTTAATTTAGATTTTTTTTACTGCTTACACTTTGTATTTTAGCACTTTTTCAACAACAAAAAATAGGGGTTACAGAACTGTGTGATACTGTTTCTTATGTTTTATAAACAAACCTTGATTTCAAATATTTTCACATAATATGAGGCCCAGATGGACCCAATACTGCCCACCTGGCATACACAACTTAACAGCTGACTGGATTACACAGTATTGTTCTGCTGCATACAAATTGTGAAAGCTACCTCCCAAATGAGATATCGCAATGATTTATCCAGTTTTACTATATCCTGATAAGAACACTTCAATATTCATTGTCTCTTGCTCATTACTGAAGTGCTCCAAGATTGAATGTAAGACTATTAACATGTATGGCACTTGCTCATTATCAAACTCCTTTAAGATCTTGAAAATGCAAGCCTATATTCCAAGTTTGATCAATCCTGGATATCAATTATACCTTCCTGAGTGGTAATGAGATCAGGAAATCTGATAAAAGATCACATTTTTAGTATGTCTGGAAGTCACTCATCAATGAACTCATCCTAAAGCATGGTGATTTCAAGACAGGCAAGAAGCTCAGCCAACTGGATGCAAAATTACCAAACTAATATGTGTGGATCGCACTCATTATCAAACCAATGATCCAAGATATTGATGATATGTGCTGCTATTTAAAGCTTGATTACAAATGTTTCAGATACATGACATCAGAATGTTGACAAGCTAAACCAACCAAATATAGGCTTACTTCATTAATATGTGTGCTTCTCACTTACAAATGAACTTGTCCAATTTTTTTGAAGATAGAAACATGCATTTCTAGTTCTGATAAAACCTGGTTCAGAAATGTGGACAAAATTGGTAAAAAGGTCAGTGAAACAGATTATAAAATGAATATGCATGGCTTTTGCTCATTTTAAAACTCATCGAAGACTTTAATGATGATACAGGCTTCCCTAAATCCCTGTATATACCAGGCATGACCAGCAGTTTATAGGTTTGATTGGCACATATTATGAACAACTGGACATCAGTCATAGGACATCCCATATATCATTACATGTATATCAAATTGCCTTTGATCTGTTTATCCATTACATTGTCAAATGAATACTGTAACAAGTAAAGTAAAATTCAAAGGTCCCTATGTCTAGTTTATAGACTGATTCTTTGTGATTCTTTGTCCATCTGGTCTAGTTTTCAGCAGTTTCTTTCTCAGGCAGTCAATAGTAGTGTCACTGAGTAAGCTTGTTATACCTCACTTGGCTTAAGGCTATAGTGCCCACAGTTAGCTGGTTAAACAGGAGTAGAGAACAGAATCGTAATCCTTTAGTGATCAATAGTGTGGTTAATTTCAAAGACAGAATTCCCAGTCAAGATCATAAGATGCTGAATTGTTTATCTATAGTTTTCTTTTATAAAGAACTCGTAAGCATAAATACATATATTATCGATGAGACATAATAAATACTCACCATGTCAAGGAGTAAGCAAAGTAAGTACAAAAACTAACTATTAAACAGGTATTTCCAGTGTCAATGATATAATGTGAGCACAGATTTTTGCAGATAAAATTATCAAAACAAAGCTGAATACAGGCCAAGTGTTGATACTCTTGAGGAACTATGAGAATAAATCTTGGTGTTGTTATAAATTCTTTAATACAATGACAGCTGTGAAAAAGTGTTAGCAATATTGAAACTCATATATGTTATCAAAAATGAAATATTTTCACCAAACTGATGAAAAAGAATTGAGTGCATTTACCATACCACAAATGTGGATATGTTATGAATCTTATCTGTTACAATACTGTGTAAATAAACTTTGCTTTAAAACAAAGAAAGAAATCTGTACCACATAAAAGGGATAAACTTGTGGTTTGCTGCTACCCTCTGATGTGACGGTGGAAAGTAAAACGTGATTTAAAAAAAAAATGAATATTAACAACAGATTCACGTGTAACTATGAATTGTCAAAATGTCTTGCTGAACTTGCTGTAAGGATACCTGTCTACATAGTTCATATTTTAGTTAACTGGTATGGCAAACAGTTGTATTATGTGCGATGGGGAAGTATAATATCCAGCGCTTTCCATGTAACCAATGGGGTGAGGCAGGGGGGTATTCTTTTCCCTTTGTTATTTAATATAGATATACAGACGAGTTACATCGTTAGCAGGATCAGTGTTACGTGGGGTTATGTCTGCCACCAAATGTGTTGTTTCTTAACAATTTTAGTTTTGTTGATGATATGTCATTGATAAGTCCTTCTATCACAGGTTTAAGGAAATTATTAAAGATATGTGAACAATACTTATTTGAGAATCATATCATATCATCTATAATATAAAAAAAAATCAATACCCATGGTCTTTCACTCAACTTCTTTCAAATAACCATCTCCTCCCCCTGTACATCTTAATGGCAATGCTATTACATACGTCAACAGTTATATGTATGTGGGTCATATTTTGAAATCCAATCAGTCTGATAATGAAGATATGATGAGACATTACCGATTTTTGTGTACTCGAACAAACATGCTTCTAAAATTTAAGAACTGTTGATTGAATATCAAAATTAAATTATTCAAAACTTATTGCTGCACTATGTATGATGCTCCTCTATGGACAAACTTTAGTGAATGTTGAATGTATGAAAACTAGTTATTGGTTATAATAAGTCTTCGTTTTCTATTAGGTCTTCCTAGATGGAATAGTGCCTCCAACATGTTTGTAAATTATAATGTATTCAGTTTTGATGAAGTAATGAGAAAATATGTATTCTCAATGATGACAAGAATATCCATTAGTAAGAACTGTATATTGAAATCTCTTTGAAACTATGACATTCATATAAATTATCATATTATTAGCAGATGGAGCAAATTACAGACATGATTTTGGCATTCCACCCAAAAAGCTGAAAATTTGAAAGGGGGGTTTGGGGTCCTCCCCCAACATGGTTACGAGGGGCAGTGCCCCCAATAATGGTGTCCATGGAGTCGAAGGCCCCGGCCAAAAATGCATTTTACAATTATAAAAAAATGCTCCTGATCATAATATATAACAACAAAAAAATCATTTGAAAAACTAACAAACTTACAAAAAAATGTCAACTTGACTTGAATAATTTCACAATATTTATTGTCACATGAATTTGTTCTCCAATAATATTGGTGCTTAAATTATTTCATGTACATGTCAATGTTCACATCAGTTTTCTTAAATTTCCGTTGACTCTTCACTCCAGCCATTCACATTTCCATAATTTCTTTTAAGCATTTATCTAAACTTCTTGTGTCATGGGCTCTCTCAACAACAAATTCATTGGACGAATTTAAACTTTTGACCAATCAGAATGCTCATTTGATAAGAAGTTTCAGATCAGCCTCAGGAAAAGCAGACTTTAGCACAAGGTGTATAATGATTGAGTTATTTACAAAATATGTTTTGCACCCAATCAGAATCAGACAAAAATGTATGGCTTCAAGAGTGGTAACAAGCTCAGTAAATCAGATAAAATTTCACCTCATTAATATGTATATATTCCAAGGTCGATCAAATCTGAAATACCAACTCCAGATGGTTACAATTTCAGCCAATCAGATGAAATTGTCATTAATATGCATGGATCTGGCTCATTATCAAACTTATCGAATATCTGAATCTACAAGAGCCCACATTCGATGTTTGATCAAAATCAGGTGAGAAATATGAATGAATGGTAACAATCAATTGTTCACAGAGGGACAATTCACAAAGGATAGTACAAAACACATGACAGATGATGGATTGCGCTGCATGACTATACCATAGCTCACTTGGCCTTGAAGCCAAAAAAATTCTGTATAGTACCAATCAATCAATCCTGGTCCAACTAACTGTTACTGTTAAAATGGTAATAATTCTGCCATAAAACTACACAAAAACCTACACTAAACTTACTCTAAGGGGCAAGTTTGTTAACTAAAAGTAGGACATATCAAATCAGTGTAATAAATGTATCCATTTTAAAAGGCAAAGCAAAAAGATTTAACCAGACTATAACAATAACAATAACAACAACAATAATAATATAAATAATAATAATAATAATAATAATAATAATAAATGTCTGTATTCTGAGAGGGTAACCCAGCTAGTTTACAAAAAGCAAACTCCCTTGTACTATGCACAAGTATTGTTACAGGTCAAGATTACAAGATGTCAATTAAAAGTACTATATATTCTTGCTCCCAAGTTCAACTGCAAAGAACACAAACCCATATCTGCTGTACCATAATTTGCTGGAAGATCAGGGTCTATATTGATTACTTCTATCAGAGTGCATAAAGCCAGATCTTCTAGCACATTTGGGTCTGTGTAGTTTGCAGTTGGACTCAACTAATGAAAGTGAGTACATCTGGTATTTATAAATTATATCAAAGCTTTATAAAAATTAAAAAAATAAAAAGAAAGAAAGAATTAAAGAAAGATAAGAAGAATCCTTACTTACCCAACCCAAACTATTCAGTGAGAAAGCAGAGTAAATTTTTCATTAACCAACTTCAAAACTAAATGATGCAAATCAAAATACTTGTAATCAACATAATATAATACCACAACCCACTGCCTCCAGAACCACTCAAGTTCAAAAGTCTCAAAAGAATTTTTCTCAATTTTAAAATTGGCATAGCTAGGGTAATTGTAAGGAGTGTGCAGGATATCTTGTAATGAGAAGAGTTGTAGATGACACACTGACAGAGAACCATGTAAATTTTGGCCAAGATCTGTACATAGCCAAGTACTTTAGTATGCCTAGCTACGCCCCTATTTATCAAATGTAAAATGTACTTATTGTACACTGTACAGGAGGAAAATGCATACCATTAAGTCAAGGTCCAGGGTATTGACAATGACACTTGTACATTGTATACAAATGTTTCAATGTCTGACAGACAGAACTGATGTAGACTCCTGCCATGTATGTGTATGTGTGTGTGTCTGTGCATGCATGTGTGTGTGTGTCTGTGTGTGTGTGCGTGCATAACACAAATAAAATGCTAGTAAGAATGAAGATATCTCCATCCAAATGATGGCTCAAGACAGGTGCCCAAATTCCTCACCAATTGGAGCTTTCTGTGATGATACAGGGGGTTCTATTTTAGTAACAAGGATAGCCCAGGAATTATCTGGGCCTGCAATGGTGTTAACACTGAAGAAAATGGGTAGCTACATAAGAATGTGTCCAATGTGCATGCATTTTATTACATTTTTATTTCTTTCAGCTTGTCAAGCACATTATACACATCACCTACCATTTACTTGATACCTAATTTACTGTCTCATGAAAATGAAGCACATAAAACATTTTAAACAACCACATGACAACAACCTACATTCCCACGTTACTTCTCAGACAAACAACAAAACATTGTTATCTCATAAACAGCCAAGGCTCAATTAGACACACACACCCCTGCTCCTGCCCCCCACCCCTGCCTCCCATGTGGTTCTAGTATCCCAACCTACATATTTTATAGACCTCTTAATCTTAATCACATGAGGAAACAAGAACATAAAAGTGGTGCTGACAGTGGCATGCTTTTCACCAGTAGCTTTTATATTGTGACATGAACCAACACAAGGTGGATAAAAACACAATTCTTTTAATATCTGTAGCAATCTTCCTACTAAATCTGTGTGTGTGTGTGTGTGTGTGAGTGATTTGGATTTTTGACGTAGCTTTAACAACATATTGCTATGATGTCTGCAGTGTGGCAGTTTATAGTGATGTCAAGCATAATGCCACAGATACGAAGCATGATGTCCCACCCAGTCACATTATCCTGACACCAGGCCAACCAGCCCTAACACTAACCTCTTAATGCTGAGCACCAAAGTGAGGCAGCTGCTGCTACCATTTCTGTAAGTCTTTGGTACGACTCAGCTGGGGATCGAACCCACTACCTCCCGCATCTGAGGCGGATGCTGTAATCACTAGGCCACCGTAGTGGTAAATCTTTCTATATGTACACCATGCCCAGAACCACATATATTTTTTTTGTTTTGATCTTGTTATTTTCTTCTCCCAAATCGTATCTAAAGCCAAACAGAATCAGCAAACGAAATACTGAGTTAGGATTTGGATGTTTACAACATGAAGCATGATGCTCCCTTTTATCAATAGTGATGTGCATAACAGTTTCTAAAGTTACCTTTATCTCTGAATCAAATATGACTATGGAATATAAGAGACCATGGACTGACATCACAGATCTTTTGATGTGCCATGGGAATCATCAGGATTACAGGAGATAACTGCAGGAAGTAATCAAGTTTGGCAAACAGGCCAAGGGATCCAAAACTGGAATTGGTGGAAGAGGAGCAATGGAAAAGCTAATCGGTTCCAGGCTAAGTCTAATCAATTCAGTCAGCACACCCCTGAAGACTGTTGTGGGTCAGCACCAAAAAAGAGGATCACCACCCGATAATGGAACCAACTGCAATGCAACATATTCAATCACCCGCCACCCCCCTAAAGAAAAGTGAATAATGCATAATAATTGCTATATAAACAGCAACAAAGTAATTTTAAACAACAAAAACAAAAAAATTCAATTTTATGGAAAACAAACTTTCAAAGTGAAAGATATGAACTGCAAATAAGCTTATCATGGACTGAACTGCATTGTATGAGGTAAAATGTTAAGACCAGGCCCTGGCTAACCATCCATAATTTCTTTCCATTACTAATTAAAATTTGTAGATATGTCAAAAGTATGTATTTATAAAATTCTTCAAAATCTGTAGATTTAATGAGATGCTGTCTAGTACAATCTAAGCATGAAAGATGATTACTTGACATGAAATTAAACGGCAGTGCTCTGCTGAATGTCACTGTATTCTACTGTGATGTGGTATTTGCAACCTCATACAACTTTCTACTGCCTGTAAAACAACTTGACCTGTAACCTACCTGTCATAAAATTATGGTAGGGGTAAATTTGCCAAAAAGCAGAAATATTTTCCAGAACAATCAATCACACAAATCCTATGAAAAATGTCCGCACCATAATCAAGCTTTCCAGTGTGCAGCAGTCCAACTTTAAGCTACAACAATCTTGGACAGTTACATCAAATAGTGAAATCCAAGCTGACACATAACAGTCCCTACTTTGACCTGAGGCAAAGCACATAATCTGGACTTGCCAAATTGTTCACTTCATACTGCACTGACCTCCAATGTGCCTCTTATAATCAGTGTTCAAATGTTAAGTGCTGATGGATGGGCTAGTACATTGCTGATCTATGTTTACTATCCCTCTGTCTTCCATGGCATGTAAGATAATGTACTAATCACATGTGGAATTAATTTGGGATCATCTTTGAGTAATTATGGACAGGAAATCATTTCTGATCATCTCCCATATGGATAGGAAAGTCAAAGTCTACATTCAACAGAAGACTGGTATGCTGATGACTGATATAAGAAATTTTTTTTTTCATTCTAAGCTAACAACCAGACTTTGTTCTATATTACTTCTGATAATACTACATGTCCATACATCACCACACTGGCTTTGCATATGAAGTTCACATTTGGGAAGCCACAAACTGAAGAAACTACAAAAATAGTTTTATTACTTTGCATACTGAGCATGATGTATGAACCATAACTCAAATAAATTTTTCATTTTGTCATGAATGAACAGATCTCACATTTAAATCTATTGTTATCAGTGCATGACAAATAGGCAAAATCAGCCAGACCATGAATTCAGATGATTAAGTAAACACTGCCAATGGGAAAGATAGCACTCATGGGGTATAAATACCATGCAGACTTGCTTACAGTCAAACTGCAAACAACAAAGATCCAGATCTGACATAGCATAATGTGCTTGCAGATCAGGTTGTATGTTATTTATTCTATGGGTCTGAGTTGTTTGTTCTACTGATTATTCCTAACAAACTGCACATACCCAGATCTGCCCGCACATTATGTACCAGCAGATCTGTTCAGGTACAGTTTGTAGAATATAAGAGTACATATAGTATACTAATCTTAACATCCAGCATGATCTATATCAGTCATTGCCTAACCAACATAGTAACTTGGCAGGCAGGAAGGAAACCAGGAAAAGCACTTGTATTGGTAAGTTTTACAAGATTGAACACACGTCTTCATCATAATATTAACATGTAAATAAGGGATCAGAAAAATCTTTCTGCATAATTGACATTCGATGCAGCATTGACTGGTTTCATCATCGTCAGCACAGTTTTGCATATTAGGACTTTGCATCAAATATTACTTTCACTAAACCTTTCCAAAAAAAATACTCTCCACTGCAAAGATCTGTTAAGCTGAATTCTATCCAAACCTTAAATGTGTTCAAGAAACACGAATTCCCATTCATAGTTCCTCAAATCTGACCGATCATAAAGCCTGTGTGGGTTCAAATCCTACAATTGGATCAGCCTGGGTCAGCTATCATCTTGTGCCCTTGGCCAGGTACTTGGCTACAATTGCCTCTGTAACTGTTGTTGTTGTTGTTTTTGGGTTAATGCAATTTTTCTGCGCATGATAGGACACATGGCAGAAAGTGTAAGTGGTGGAGGAAGAGTCCGAGGAGAAAACCCCAGTAAGAACCACTCACCCACAGGAAGCTTTCTCACATACCCACATTGGCTGAACCCAAGACTCAAACCCAAGTGGACAGAGGTGAGATGGCACTGATCAGTGAGGCAAGTGCTTTAGACCACTAATATGCCATATCAAGGCTACTGAAAATGTGACCTTTGGTGTAGGCAAGATAATGCAAATTCATTTTTTACATATATTTATTATGCATAATGCAGGCAATTACTTCCCATTAACAGTGTTTGCTGGGGAAAATGAATTGGATCAATATTAATATACAATTTTCAAGACAAATAATTCTATAATGTTTAAAAAAGTTACCAGAATACCATATCAGTGTCATGGTCTGTGTGCATGTTTCAGGCACACATTATTATTTTTTTTTCTGGGTTTTTTAAACACTGAAAATTCTGTACTAATAAGCAATCTTATCTTATGAGTAAATGTACTCATTAAATCAGAATATATATATATATATATATATATATATATATATATATATATATATATATATATATATATATATATATATATATAATTTCTTTATCTTTTATAAAACCAGTTAGTAAGGGTCTAAGAACATCATTTAATAAAAAGGCTGCTCTACCCTACCTCAACAGTTCCTATCATTGTGTGGGTTGGTAAATCAGCAGACTAATCAACCAATAACAAAAAAATAAAAGGGATGGGCAATGAATTATTGCCTTTATGATAAATCTCTACAACCAATCCCCTATCCCCACCCCCTCCCTATTTGTGAAGTGTGCTTAGTTGTGAGGGAATATAGGCTCATGTGTGCAGGCAAGGCATTGGGTTCGAATCTCTGTAGTGTATGAATTAAAAATTCTCTAACCTGTATGACAGTATTTGTATTAAATATTAATTCTGCCAACTATAGAATCCAGGGATAGCACTTTCTGTTCTGTCTGATGTACATTTATAAATCTCTCTCGGGACCCCGAGTTGTTTAAAGCGCTCTCCATTATGGATCACTGCCATCTCACCTCTGTCTGCATGGGTTCGAGTTTCGGGTTCGGCCAGTGTGGGTATGTGAGAAAGCTTGCCAGTAGCTTCTCGAGAGTTGGTGGTTTCGTTCTGGGGATTTCCTGGGTTCTTCCTCCACCATTATTACTGGTCGCCATGTATAGCCTATCATGTGATGAAAAATGGCATAAACCCTACAACAACTCTCTCTCTCTCTCTCTCTCTCTCTCTCTTTATATATATATATATATATATATATATATATATACACACACACACATACACATACATACACACAGATTAACAGAAAATGTCAGCTTCACTGTTACATGAATCTTGTGACCCTAGGTACACAATGTGATTTAAACCAGTGTCATAATTAGTTAAAGCCAAAAATGGAACCTTGCAGAAAATGTAATCAGTTTGGGTGATCAGGTGATCCACAAATCAACAGTAATCTTGTCACAGCTGAATTGCTAATATTCCAATATTCTATACCCCTGATTTTGTTATTGGAATCTGTGTCATGATTGCTGAATTGTAATAGACATTTGACCTTCTCAGTCCAAGTCAAACAATTGCCATTTGTGGATTCACAGGCTTCTAATTAGCTATCATGCTGATTTGTGAATGGAAGAAAGATGACTAGACTTCCAATGTAACAATGTGGATCAATAAAAGTAAAATCACAATAAAATCTACCAATCTACAATTTTACTTGAGGTTATCCCTCGATTTGCGCATAAAGCTGTTGTTAATCATATCCCTTTATGAGAATGACGTTCTACTGACTCAAATTTTTTTCTCCAGAAAACCAAGATATGGACATTTATTTCTTCATTTTAATTGCTGACTGCTGAAACCAACTCTGATGTTCTTGGACAATTCACATTTTCCAGATGGATTACTTGGGACCAACTAGACACAAGATGTATTATGTCGAAAATTTCATGCTGAATGTTGTTATGACTTCGAGTTATGAGTATCAATAACAAGATTTTCAAGATGGCTATTACTAAAGCTCAGTCTGTTATGTAAATGCTTGTCTTCTTGATTGACAACCATAACCAAACACTTACCAATGTGCCAATAATGAAGAAAAACAAATGTGTTTTAAGTTTTATCTTTGTTCATTAAAGGTTATTTACTACACATTTGCTGAAACATACCCTAAGAGGTACATTCCTTGACACTTCTCATTTACAAACTGGCCTCTTTCAAAACTGAAAATCCACCACTGCAAAATTGCCACAACTGGAATTCCTCCTATACAAAAACTATGGAGAAACACTTAAGTGCATTTCAAGTAACTCTATGTCAAATGAATAAGATCATGCTATTTATTGTTTTTAAGGGGTCCTATTAGGCCACATATTGGCCCCAATCCAAGATAAATCAGCCCAAATGCTGATAAGTTTAAATCATCTGAAAATGTTTGAAAAAGAGATGGGCCAAGCCTCATCCCCATACCAGACAAGAAACTACTCTTTCTGAGATTTAGTTTAGAGGTTATGTTTGTTAACTGTGAGCTTAAAAACAATTATGAAATACAGTGTGGTAAGAATCAAAGAAAGACACTGTCAGTTTAGTGTTTAACAGTACATCAACACATGATGGCTATATTAAACAATGGCAACCTCAGTAACGTGCCAGGGACACACCATGGTAACTGATCTAGACAGATTCAATGGCAGGTTAGAAATGGACACCTATCTTGTCAAAATCCAAGCACCCCCCCCCCCAAGTTACTGAACAGTTTAAAAGTATCAAATATACCAATTCTTCAGGAATTGCAGAAATTAGTGTTGTATTCAACATAAATCCCAAAAAATGTGCTGGACAACTATGTGAAGAATGGAGAAATTCTAGGATGTGCATTTTATAAAAGACTTTACTTTTCTGGTGCTTAAGGTTTTGTTTCTTGTTTTTTCACATTGTACTAAGACTGTAACCTCCTAATCCCATACTGACCAGCAATCATGGGGAAGAAAGTTTAACAGCACTTCAAAGACTCTAAATCTGGCATGGTTTCCAAAACAACACCATGAAGGCACCTTTGATTCTGGCCAAACAACAAGCCTGTCTTCCATTATGATATACAGAAATGACTAGTAAACATCTGAGAGACTAGTAACTCTTTAAAGCCCTATAAACCTCTGTTAGGTGCATGCCTTTCAAGCAATTTATGTAGCTCCATCTCATTTGGAGGGGGAAAGGGTGTGGCAGCATGCCATGGGTTTCCAAAAGGAATTCATGACAAAATGAAGCCTTAATATTCAAACTCTAAGAAGGTTTTTTTTTCCTTCCAGATTTCATCATCAATGAAACAGCACATGCAAATATATTTATATGTTAAAAAAATTTATGACAAAAATATTGTGAATTTGCCTAAGTATTCCCTAATAAGACATGCTGAACTGCAAATTGCACAGACTCAATGCGCCGGCCGTCTGGGTCTGTGCAGTTTGTTAAGAGTCTGGGATGGTACTGGCTTTAAATTGCCAACCTCAATATTTTGAAACCAATTTTCAAAAAAATGTTGCCAATTTCATGATACTGTACTATCATTTATCTTGACATCCTTGGGGCCAAGTTAATATTTTCGACATAAGTGTTTGTTTAGATAAGTAATGGGGTATGCTGAAAATAAATTGAAGTGAAATTTTTAAGAGATGACTGTCGTCAGTGATTAGGATTTCGGCAGAGGATTTAAATGAAGAGAACTAGTCTGAAATGCACTTGTATATTGACAACTTACATTTGTGTAGTACACTCCACATTGTGTAAAATAATAGATAAATTCACAGGAAAAATCGATTAATTCGTGTATTCGATCATATGTTAGAAAATTAATTTATCAGTTAGATCCTGTTAGAAAGCACTACTAAAACATACATATAAAAAATGTTAGTCCTCATTTGATCTATATCCCATTGTCAACAAACACGTTTCCTTGAAACAATTCACTCAGATATTTATTATCCTAGTAGCACATGGCTGTATAGTTGTGTACATGTACTTAAAATGGCCTCGCTTTTGGTCAGTAAAGCAAACAACATAAACCCTGATCTGCAGGCACATTATGCTATGGCAAATCTGGACATTTGTTGTTTGCAGTTTGACTCGATTTATTGAATTCATATGGTGGTTGGAAAATCATTAAATTTCAAGATACCGTTTTAAAACATACATGCATGAACAAAAAGAATATCAGGCTTGCTGTTAGTATCTAAATTTGTGATCAATAAGCTGATTTTGCCGCACTACCTTGTTCAAAATGGTCAATTTTGCGGTTTCATACAGGAGAAACTACCAGGTTCCCATCGTCCAGGTAAAGTGGGCAGAATATCATCTGCCAGATGACCTTATCGTGAAGCATCTATATAGTCTCCAATGCGAACTACCAAATACATGCAATAAGCAAAGATTTATCACAATACATTTTTTCTAACTCTACAAAAGTCATTTCATAACGAAAACTGTGGAAGATAAGCTCTATTATTTTTCTCTAGTATCAAGATCACACGTTGCCAACAACTCTCTCACATGTATGCACAATGTGACACAAGATGGGTCTTCTAATCTTCTCCTTTACCAGTGCAATCTGTAGATTGCTTTAACTGACTAAACAAATATGTTAATACATGTAACAAGCACCTAAATGATCCATATATCAACTGTAACTGAACTAATTGAAGACTTCTACATCCTCTGAAATTTCCAGTAAGAACTAGATAAATTTAACTAATCATCAGTTCAATTACATTTGCAGATTGTTCCAGCAATCAAGCAGTGGTCTAAAAAATTTGAGGCTTTTACCTCAACTCAGCTCAATATTTGAAAAAGGAAACCTCTATACCCTTAAATCTCTATATAGTTACAGTCTATGTCCTGAATTTTAGAAACTTACCATCATTAACCCCATTTCTCAGTTGCAGTGCAGAGATATCTTAAATGCACTGGTGCAATGCACAAAACAAGAGGTCCATCTGGGCATGAAATAGATCACATGGCTGACATCTGCTTAACAGCCAAATATAACAGCAGTTGGTCAGGCAATCTGTGTGAGCTGGATGCTTTCTTTAGAAATTTCTTCCACTTTTGTTAATTGCATATGCTGTGAAAACAATTGTTGCAGGGTTCGTCTTTTTATCTTAATTCTTACCTAATGGAACATCATTCGAAGACCTGCCAGGATGCTTTCTGCCAAAGTTGGTCAACTTCCAGCATTCTCACCAGCATTTGTCAGTAGGGGTACATCCACCCCCTAGGGGTTAAAACAGAGGGTATATGGACATATTTATGGGCTACAGTGTTGTTACTGTTTGGATCTAAAACCATTCTGCAGCACATGATAGGCTATACATGGTGGTGAGTGTAACTGGTGGAGGAAGAACCTTACTAACTAAAGTCAGTGGACTGAGAATTCCAAACATCACCAAAACATAATTAATAATTTATTTTGTTGTGGACCATGCCATAATGTGAGTGCATGTGTGTGTTGGAGATGATCCTAACAATGTTTCTGGACACCATTCCTATAATGGGGGGGGGGGCTTTGTGAAATTTGAGCCTTTTGGTACATTTTTAACAGTCTTAGGATTTCTAACCGTATCTCCCTTTTTATTTGTAATTATTCTTGCAATTTATTTTCAGATGTCCCTTTGCTGAAGATTAAACAAAAATACATGAATTTGTTCAAATTGGTATGAATTTGTTCGAATTACCTCACTCAGATGTAATAGAAATCACATATTGTAGGAATTTCATGCATTACTCTGCTATGAATTTAGAATTTATTTGGTTTAAATATTTACCTTATATACTCGTCTATAAGCTGAATAATTTAGGTTGACTACCATAATGGCTGTAAATCTTGGGATATGAAAAAAATAATATTTCTTGTGTCTTAAGCAGTTCTTGCAAGTGAAAGAAACAAAATTCTCAATGTCCCAACAATTACTAAACTGTTATAAACTACAATGATTGCTTTTGTTATTATTTTGCATGTGTATATTTTCTGATTTCTCCAACATGAAATAAAATAAAGGCAAATACAGACATCATAATTCATATGCAAGTTCAAGTTTACCCTGGAGACCAGACTGTACAATAATGTACAGTACTTACACCTTGCATACCGTGACTAGCTACTCTGTAATCCTTTTTTGTTCCCAAACATATTAGATGCAGATTATACTTTATTCATTTTTTTATATTACCAAATCACATTCTTCCAGACAACTAGTTGGTAACATGCTTCATTTATGTTGATCCACACGCTCACAAGTTACTCTTTTTCAGTGATATAAGCGATGATACAAATTGAGGTAACCTTTAAATGTTCATGAAAGAATGTTAATAATAAAGGCTAAAATTCTGAATAAAGATCAACTAAGATCATCATCAATCTATTTTACTTTTGTGTTTTGGCTAAACAAAATCATAATTTTCCACACAATTGAAAGCTGCAAGTTTGGCATCTCCTTTGTTTATAATTAGCAGATTTTTTTTGTTTTCTGACAGCAATACAGGCCAGTTTATCAATAAAACTCTGAAAATGGCTTGTTTTAAGAGGGAATTGTGACTGGCAACTATACCAGTACTTTGATGTGTAACTGCCTTACACTTGGTAATATTAGCACAATTACCATAGTTTCGTAAAATAGGATGTAAGATAGCTTACATCAAAGCAAACTACAACTCGGTTTTTAAGGTATTAACATAATTTATGAAGTATTCTGGATTCATCATTAAAGTTTAGTGCAGTGGTGCCCATGATTCAACAGAGTGTACTTCAATCTGCGCATGTTCAAACCAATCTGTGGCACCATTATATAAATACGCTCACATGCCCTAATTGCGAGCATTGAATCAAACCCTATTGTACATTTTTGTCATACTGAGATAATATTTTAATGAGATAGTGTTTAAAATTTCAAGGCAAATCATAATTACTGGTATGCTGATATAAAAAAATCGAATGCAATGACACATAAACAAACAACAATCTAGTCAAAAGGGAGAGGTAGTGGTACAGCAATCCATGAATGCTCAATTGGTACAGCAACCCCTGAATGCTCAATTGGTACAGCAACCCATGAATGCTCAATTGGTACAGCAACCCATGAATGCTCAATTCTTTTCATTGTCAGATCAAGTTATACACAAATCTGAATTAGGCAAAAACAATAAGAAAACAGCAATAGATTTCTTGAATTTTCAAACAAATTTATATGTAATCACTGCATTTGCCAACTTCAAGAGTCATACGGGTAATTTTTGCTAATGTAAGTTCACCTAAATAAATACACTTTTTTGTATTTATACCTATCCAGTTTGGTGGGTATGCTTATATGCGAATTGGTTTGCATAAGTATGTATGGTAGTATGTATAGTAAGAATTCATTTTACTATGTCTATGTCAATGAAGCGCAAATTAGAAAGTAATATAGCCAAGACAGGATGTCCATTAATTCATTTGTGTGTTTCAGTATTCTTGTAACCAAGAAAATCGCCTTGTGTCAACCAAAACTGCTGAATTTAGACTATTGAGAATATAAAGTATATGTATCCATCATTCAAAACAGTAAATCAAGAACAAATTATTTCATTCAGGTAATTAATACATAATCATCACTATGAAAATGGGGGATCGTGTGCTTGCTTATCAGCTTTCCAACAATGCACATATGTTGCAGAATCCAAATACTTGGAACATCTATGCTACAGGGTGATCTGGGCATAAAAAAGTTGCCTTTGAGTTTGTCATTCACCAAAACACTTCACCTTGCATTGATTTTCCAACATTCTCTCACCCACGCCATGAAAATATATGGGTCCTGTCTGGACCCTGACATGTTATGATTAAATGCACTTGAAAGCAATTCCAAGTCTGGGTATGATTCAGATGAATACTGGTAAGGAAAATGATAATATTATGATTCTCATCTAGTAACAAGTCATGGACATCAATGGAAAGCGAGATTTACTTCTTTTCAATATTCAAAATAAAACTTCTGGGACATCCAAATGAAATTGGGGTCTACAGACGGCCTAAATTAATACAGCAGAATCATCTCTTCATATACTTTTCCCATAATTCTCATTTATCCGATTTTTATTTGGAACATGAAATCAATTTTCTTACCAAGTACCACAATTGTATCCTGGACCTGACGTTACCATTTTCAGTCACTAACAGAAATAATCAATTATATGAAAAGAACTATACAGCAGAAGACCTCTTTGAAAGGCAATGTGATTCAAAACCTCCTACTTATAAATTCAAACTACGTCAAGTATTGATTGATATCCAGCAGTCTATATTTTACTTTTAAGTGCTCTGTACCAAGCAAGCACATCTACGGGTTGGTATCTTCACATCATGACGTCTACCAGAATTGTAAAAGCTTTTAAAAATACTGACTAGGTTCACATGCTTCAACTTGCATTTAACAACTCAAAAGACACAAATACATCCAATAGATTTTGATGTTAAGGGAAACCAAAAATTTTCTGTCAATTAACCCTTCAAAAAAAGGCAAATATTTAAGCCACATTGAGTCATATTTAACAGAGATACAAACCAACCAGATTTAAAAGTCTGCTTGCAAAGCAATAAGACTCCACATCATCCAATGATCTCCACAAGTGCCTTCTAAATTGTAAATGAAAGATCTATGACTGTCAATATTATCCAACCAACAACACTGGATCTGAATGTAATATTGACAAGTCAATGAAAATAGAATTAGAATCTATGTGTATGCATGATTTTTTTTCTTCAACTAGATGAGCCAAAAATTAAACCATTCCTGATCTTGTGTAACAATGAAATTGTTATTAAATCAATGATGTCAGTACATTATAAGTTTTCTTATGACCACCACCATATTGAGGCCATACCCTAAAAGCCACTCCAAAATTGTCATTTATGATCAATACAATTCGATCTCAGTACCCACTTTTTTTTCCATGACTCAGTCTTAAACACACAGCTTGTATCAATAAATTCTGCACAAGATGTTTCCCATCAATAACATTAAATATACATCATTATCACATCCTGACTTTCAAGTATTTCTAGGTAACATTAGGTAATAATTTTACTTTTTGTGGTTTGAGATCAAATTAATTAAAGGTAAATTTGTTATCAATATGCTCCCTACAGTAATCTGAACATTGCTATCCTTGCAAAGTTGGACCCAAACAATACTCCACCAATCCCTGCCACCTGGTGGAGAATTAGTACCTTTCCACTCATGGTGAGCCTAAGGCAATTTTGGCAAAGAGAATTCTCAATCAGTTCTAGTCAAATTTGGCAAGTGCTCTAAACAGCAAAAGGTTCTTTTTAGTAATGTCTTCTATTACTTTTTTGTTTCCACAGTTTTTCTAAATCAAAAACATTTTCTTATCTTTTTGAAGCAAATATCCAGCGAATATTCTGTTGATTATAACAGAACTCTGTTAAGTGGTAAATATGAATCAGTTGAGCAGCTTGTTGCTCGTCTTTGCATTCACTTGCACTGATATTACAGTATAACCTGATATGCAATAGTTAAACTCCTAAACCTCTCAACATTTTCATTTTTTGCCTGAAAAGGCTGTAAAAAAAACAACACATTTTGGGATTTACTTCTGAATATATCCAAATACAAATTGCTTCCAAAATATCTTCATTTAGCCTGATGCCTAGGATTATAAAATACATTGTTTTAAAATTGGCTATTTCATTTGTGCATGTGCAAAAGGGTAACATTTTTACTTCTTTTCATGAGTGTATTAAATCCACGATTTTCATCTCCCTGCCATGTTTTACATGGAATCTCCAACTTATTCTACTTTTTGCAAAGGTTCACCTGTTCATATGCAGTTCGAACCTGACTTTTTTAGATCTCGGGTATAAAAGTAATCAGAACAAAAACTTCATTCCGAAAAGTGGTACTTTTTGGCCTTAAAAACCTGGGTCTCAAAAATTAGGTTTTTCCAGCTGTATTTTGTAATGCAAGTCAAAAGTCTATATTACTTAAAATCACTGCAGAGCTACATTTGTCTACTTCTGTGTAATATCACCCAGCTTTGGCGTACCGTAAATGAATTAGGTGATATAGAGCTCAGAAGTTGGGCACAACATCATGTAAGCATGGCAGGCGGAGCTGTGTGTGTGTGTGTCATTTGGAGTTTTGATGTAGCTTTAACAATTTTTCAGTCATATCACCACAATGTCTGCAGTATGACAGTTAATAGTGATGTCTAGCACTGGGGCATTATGCCACAGACATATAGCATGATGTCCCACCCAGTCACATTATCCTGACACCAGGCCGACCAGTCCTAGCACTAACCTCTAAATGCTGAGCACCAAAGTGAGGCAGCTGTTAGTACCATTTCTGTAAGTCTTTGGTATGACTTGGCCGGGAATCAAAAGCACGACCTCCTGCATCCAAGGCAGATGCTCTAACCACTTGGCCACCAGAGCTAAGAAGCAGGGTGTAACATCATGTAAACATGGCAGGCAGAGCTAATAAGTTAATTCTGCAAAGTAACCAATACCTATAATACTCGATTTACTATTTGATAACTTCCTATTTACATGTTTACATATATTTTAGAGGCTTAAGATCTTGCTGCAAAAATACAGAATAGTGAAGCAACAACTAGGAATATGAAAAGAACTGAAACAATGTCTTCTTCCCAAGTGGCAATTAGATCATCTAATGCTGATCAATAATGACAGCAATGATTTTGTATGTAACACAAATAGCACAATTAGACCATACAGTATTTTGGGGGGCAAGTGTGAAATTAGTCTGGGTGAGGGTATGTTTCATGTCATCTGCCCAAACTGGCAAGTGTTCCAAACAATTTAGTTATATTCTCTGCATCCAACAAAAAACTCATCCTTTTGAATTCAGACCATCTCTCATTCACAGCTGAATAAATTTTTAGTATTCTTGTTTGTTTGTATCCTACTAAGAAAATTAGGACAAAAGAAGTTTGGAATTTAAGACTTTGTGCCATTATTTCTGACTAGAGACAAAAGAGTCCATCCATTACAGCAAATGTCACTGAACTATAACAATCTTTTCTCAACACGCCTGATTAGACAAAATGTAGGCAATAATATGTTATTGTTCAATCAAGTCTTGTCCATGAAATGGATAGTTACAGCCTTGTAATTTTCACCTTAAATATTGAATCTTAATCTCTGAATGCCAGGATAATATCTGTTAATCTATATGGTACAGCTTCTGGAGCACAAGGAATATTAAATATAAACAATGTTATTTTCTAGTATTTCAATGAAAAGTCAAATGATGGATTGCAAATGTGACATTTACAAAGCAACTGCTAGTTTCTAGCATTCAAATATTCCACATGCAAAAACCGATTGTGGACACCTCACAACCATTACCAAAATTATCCAACATTTGTAATTTCCAAGTGTTACACACACAGACACACACACACACACACACACACACACACGGGTAGACAAAAACTATTTTGATCCTGAAATCAGGATCAGAAGACAGCTAACTTTGAAGTTAAATCAGATGCCCCAAACCACACCAAGTTAATGGGCCATTATTCTGCAATTCTTGCTGGCTTTCCAGAGGATGACTCCTCGTATACAAGCAGCAAATACAATTACTTAGTGGATCAATTTCTCATCCATTTCTTGATGGACTCTGATAGGACTGCCACCAAATTAAGTTAAAGTCCCACACAGAAGTAACAGAATCACAGCCTCCTTGGACTTCCACAAGTCTGCAAACCTTTTTGCATTTTCAGTAAGATTATGAATTTTTTTAACATGTTGCTAGAGCAGTAGATGACATAATAGTATAGATTTATTTTAACCCTCTTTTTCATCAGTTCAAAAGTTCACAGACAAATGTCCATTTATGCAGGGCCAGAATAATGTGACAATTGTGTGTTGTATACAATCATATGAAATGACAAACTGGATAATTGTAAATATACATT
This sequence comes from Sinohyriopsis cumingii, assembly GCA_028554795.2. Classification (NCBI taxonomy): domain Eukaryota; kingdom Metazoa; phylum Mollusca; class Bivalvia; order Unionida; family Unionidae; genus Sinohyriopsis; species Sinohyriopsis cumingii. Next base: position 87,378,232 of record CM068834.1, on the reverse strand, counting down.
AAGTTTCAAATGTCCATCAACAAAGTGGTTCTCAGAACAAGAAGTTCAGTTGGCCCGAGACTGCTCACCAGGCAGCCATCTGCCTAACAGCCAAATGCAGGAGCAGATGGCCAAGATATCTACCTTAGTAGAGTGCTTTCTATAGAAATTCCTTTGAATGATATTGATTGCATGTTATGAAAGTGATTGCATGTTATGAACTTTTTAGAAGTTATTACAACTTTTCTGTCTTTTGTTGCATATTTGATCGTGATATTTTGCAGAAACTTTTAAGTCTTCATGCCAAGATGCTTTGCATCTAATCTGGTTCCATTCTGTTCAGTGGATTTTTAGAAATCATCTAAAAACTCACTATTTGTAGTATCTGTGCCATATTTGATGACCAAACAAATGTCATTACTAAGGCCTTCCCTGTAGATGCTGGCAGCTAGCTAATTCATCCCATACATTGAAAAATTAAACAATCAAGCCAACTCCTTAAACAATAAATATAATATTTTTTCATACTGCTGCAATGACTAGATCTTGTACTTACAATCTGTGCTAGTTATTTCTAAAGATTGTTAGACAACAACTCATAGTGCTAGAACGTTGTGTCAAAACTGGCAACCATATCTGATTGCGAATCTGCATCATTTTTTTTATACATTTGTAAGCCTATGCCATGCTGCCTTTTGCAAGATTTAGTCAAATCCCGTTGAGCAGTTTTGAGATGTTGTTGAAACTATTTTCTGTCTTTAGTAACAGCACCAAATTTTGATGGCAGATCAACACAAGTTGTAAAAACTTGGAGGCTATCAATGGTAGGATACTTTCTCTAAAATGAGGTCAAATTCTGTTTTTTTTTTAGTAACAACAACCACATCTGACAGCAGTTCAGCACCACTGATATGAACCTAAAACCCAATGCCAGAATATTTTCTGTCAAATTCAGTCAAAATCTGTTCAGCAATTTTTTTTAAGAGTTTGTTTAAATGGGTTTTCTGTAAAGTTAGCCATCACTGATTGGCACAACTGCAACAAATATTTTATACTGTTAAATCAAGATAATTTCTATCAAATTTGGTTCACTTCTGTTGAGCAGTTTTTGACCTTGTAACAATATTCTGAAGATCTGGAATTAGTTTCTTAGCTGTCCTTTCTTAAAATCTTCTTGTCAGAACATTTCTGGGGTTCAACATGTGAAAAACTGAAGGTGGAATGTATTAAGATTAATTATGGCAATTTAGTTTGGAAGTAGTTCAGACAGAAAAACACTGGGTCTTTTTTATTTTTGTGTTGTTAAAAGCCAAAAATATCAACTATTAAATCTAAACTACTCTGAGGCTAATTATATTTAATACAAGAAATTACAAAAAATAATACATCTACATGTGACAACATAAAAACAACGCATGTTTCAGGCATTTTAATGTAGCAATACCAGACCTGCCAACCCTGATAAGTCCGTCTCAGTAAGGCAGTTGATTTTTGTCCATAAGATTGACCTGTTTTCAGTAAGGTGTAACAAAATACCAATAACTGCTACTGTAAAGCTGGAAAACGTATTTAAAAGTTGATGCTCTAATATTAATGTAGCAAACTTTGATTTTTGATAATTCATCAAATTCAGATGATTCAGTGACAGATGTGGACAATGAACTGTTAGATTTAGTGGCCAAAAGAAGGCAGCTTTGGATGGTCACATAGCTTCACCAACTTGACTGTGAATTAGTTCTCTCAAGACTAAAGCATGCAACAAATTCTCCCATGAAAAATAACTGTGCATCAAGATTCTATTTTACTCTTAAAAGTATCTATAAATAATAAACAGGCACTACAAAATGTAAAAAGGCCAAACTTTTATGTTAAACCTTGCATCTACAACAATGCTATAAGTTTTACAGGCAGGCCTATTTGGGAAGTCGTTTAGATAATATGTTCTATTTATATCACACTGCACTCCCACTCTGGCATATTAATACTGGCATGCACAGTAACAGATGCCATGAGGTAAAGCATTAATGTAGTAATCAAATATTCAAAAGCTGATCAAATATTATCAGAAATGTGGCCTCAAGTAGTAACAAACTCATAAACAGATGCATGATCAGCTGATTAAAAGGTGATGATCTTGCTCATCATCAAATTCATTCAAAACCTTAATGATATAAGTTTATATTGCAAGTTCAATCAAAATCAGACCTGTAAATATGGCCTCCAGTGTGGTAACAAAATTAACCAATCAGACACAATATCATCTCATTAATATGCATGAATATCGAACTTGTCCAAGATTTTGATGATATAATCTTGTATTCCAAGTTTTAATAAATCAGATGTGAAATATGGATTCCAGAGACTACACAATCAATTGCTGACAGACAAGCACACAATGGAAAGAGAAAGATGAACACAGGGCCATACCATAAGCTCACTTGGCCTGGTTCATTGGAATGAAACAAAATAAAGAGTCCAGTCTAAATTCAATTCTGTATGTAGAAGTAACTGTGTTCATAAGATCAATAAAGTTCAAAAATGCAAGCAAATACCTGACATGATCCCAAAGTCTGCTCGATTTGGAATTCAAAACTCCTTCACAAAGTGTGGATATGATGGTGATCAGATCTGCACCATTTCACTCAGAATCACTCACTAACATAGTGAAAGAAGTGTTTTTGCAAAACCCGAGATCAATGGCACTATTATGCAAGAGGAGCAGCACCATTTTTCTTAAGGACCCACATGACCAGCAATTTCCAACCTCACTTGGGATGCAATCCAAATCAGCATCTGATGAAAACATATCATAAGCTAGAGGGGTGGGAAGTCCTTTAGTTGGCCAATTTAGAGTAACAGCAAAACAAGGTCGGAAACCACTGAACAAGACCATGGGATAAATATGTGTGTAAAGTTTCATGGCAATCCTCCAAGTAGTGTAGGAGGAACAGTGAAAAGACTAGAGTTAACAGATGGAAAGATGACACCAGATGAAGCACAACTGACCATTGCATAAGTTTAGTAGAGCTAAAAATTATAATTACTATTCATGCTGCGTGTATCTGGGCTAGACTCTGTGCATATTTGACTCAATCTACTTCACACAGTACAGAATTAGTGCCAAGATGTTTTTAATGCACCTAATGATACACTGAAGATAAACTGGATGAAAGTCAAAACAACACCAACAATATCATGACTTTATCACAAGGTGTATATCTCAGTTTTGAGAAGATGGAAATGTGTATCAAGATGTCTAATTATCAGATGTAAAAAAAAAAGGTGACAGGTCACGAACAAATGGTTTCATTTGTGTTTGCTTATTTATGATGGTGACTTGTTGGATAGAAACACATTAAATAATTCTTACTGTACAGTATTAAGCTGGAATATAGTTTTCTTTAAGATATAAAGCATCTCAGTATACTACTATCCCCCTTATAATGTGGGTACAGTTGTATCTAAATTTTGTTTTCTCCTTTATACTTGAAATTATATCAATTATCATGGGTTCTTGGAAAATGAAAATCAATTATAATGTGATTTCATATCATTAAATACCTCCATTTGTGTTCTTATGCACAATCGTGACACAGCATTGCTGGAACATTCCTATGTATTTGACTCCCATACTTTATGAAACAGATACTTTATAAGGTGTGTGTGTGTGTGTGTGTATACACACACACACACACACACACACACACACACACATATATATATATATATATATATATATATATATATATATATATATATATATATATATATATATATATATATATATATATATACACACACACATACATACATACACATGTATACACACACACCTCTAACATTATTTCTAATTAGACAAACTGACAAGTGTTAATTTCTTCCTGCCTAGCAGGTCGACTCCCATGCACATCAAGCTCTTTCTTTTAACCTATTTGAACCTATTTGTGGGTGTGTATGTGGCTAAAAGGATTTGACATGAGCCTGCCAGTCAGGTCACATTGCTCACATTGTGGGTTCATTTCATTCTTGGAATGGGTTATGACTCTCACAACTGTTTTTTAATATACTGCTATTATACAGATGCTCTGCAGATAGTCGTATTATACTTCGAAAGTATCTGATTTTTTTGTACTTAAAAATTTTTTTTGAAGCAATCTGGATCAACCTCAAGAACATACATGACAATAGTGGAAAAGCATAATATGGAATAAGTATGGATATGCCGATTTCCTGTTAAAAGGTATTTTATGCCTTTTCCACATTTATTACTGCATTAAATACTGTAGAGCTGACCTACAAATGGTGCAGACAGATTTGCTGCCTCATAATCAGTGTTGAATCTGTTCTAATTATAATTCCAAGTCCCTTCTCTTCTGGCATATCATGTGATGGCAAATCTTGGACCATGTCACTTGTTGTTGGGTGCCCACTATTAATCGATAAAATTACGATACAACAGCATGTTTAACAGACATCAACTTTGTGATTTGTATTTATCAACAAATGCTGCCAGAGGAAGAAAGATCAACTAGAAGTTCTTGTCAATACAGATGACTCCAATCACAAATTCTCATATCACCATGATGTATTTATGCACGCTAGTGAAATGCTGTCTGACAAATAATTATGAATTTTTTTAAACCAACTTCATTGAAATGCTCTAGTTCATTTTGATCAATATATTCATCCCATACAGTAGTGGTTCCCAACCATTTAAAGTATGAGGTGCCTTCTTAAGGTCAACAAATTTTGTTATCTCCACTAGCTGATACCTGCAATTTTAGACTCTCTTAATTGAAAAAAAAAGTACATACAACTTGGTGGGGTCCAGAGCCCACATGCTGGGAACCACTGCCCTATAGATATCACTACACTAACAGAGTGAGAACTGCATTCAACAAAAAGTACCGGTATTTAAAACTTAAACAGAAGAAATAAATTTAATCAGTTATGTGTACAATAACAAAGCACTGCTTACAAGAGATTCCACCAGTAACAGAAAGGTGACCTGCACTAAAATTCCAGTCATTTAATTCAAATGTACCTAGTTCTAGAAACTAAAATAAAACCTATCCTGGTTTTCTGATATGTTGGCATCCAAGTCAGTGCCAATCATGGATCTGCATCTGAACCAAGAACTAATGCATGGATTTGATATCAAATGAATTGAAATGAAAGAATATACAAACAATGTTATTAATATTGTGATACCTTACATTTGTAAAGTTATAACTTTCAATACAGGAGAAATGGTAGAGCTTTACAAATCCACTTGCCTGATGCACAGGACAAGCTCAAAATTGACTTGGGTACACAAAGTTTGTAAGGTACTGCCTGTGGCATCATATTATATTATATCTGCATTCTAACCCTTCCTTTCTCTATCTGTACTTTTTACAGAAATCTTTTTTTTAACAATTTAGTTATCAAAAGAGGGATTTTATGGAAGAAAGTTTAAACGAAAAGATATTCTATATTTTGAAAAGTAAATATAATGCTATTTCCTTAAAACATTCAGTTGTGATATTTTGTTGTCATATTTCGGGGCAAGCTTATGTCCACCAATGGCAAGTTCAATTTCTTGCCAGCTTGCTCCAGACAAGCAGACTTCTATGTAATTTTGTAAAGATTAGCAGCAGCAGAGGGGGCGAACAGACCAAAACTATTTTCATGACAAACCCCTTCCAGGAAACTATTCCTCGATAGAGGGCTTATTTCGACGAAATAAACCCTTCTATTCAGAATACAGGACAAAAAAAAATGTCCCAAAAAATTCGGAGAGTTTCCAGGGACAAACTCGTTGAGTTTCCGCTGGCAACTTGGGTTACTTCAATAAATCTGAAACAGTTTCCGTGGCGGGGTCATTATTGAAAAATCCATGGGGTGGGTCCAGTCCCCCCCTGCTGCTCTACGAAATGAGTTTCCAAGGAAAAACATTTTTATGTTAACCATACAATGTATCAAGTCCAATACGGTATCGTGTCCGCGGGTCGTGTAAATTTATTGTCACAAATCCGTGCGGGGTTCTTTGAGCGCGACTAAAGAAATTCTTAAACTTATTAATATCCATATCGCCGCTACACCAGGTTTGATGAATATTTCTCAGCGTGTGAACATCAACTCCATTAAACACTGCAAGAAGATTACAGTTATCCCTGATTACTTTTGGTATTTGTGTGTAACGTTGAGTAACATAAATGACATCAGTGTTTTTATGACGACCCCGGGAAAATATTCTTGCAGGATTTTTTTGCTTGTCCAGCATCACATCATCGTACACTACTAGGTTATTTATTTCCCCGTCGAGGTCTTCCACGGACGGAGCTTCTTCGATATCAGTGATAAATTCAACTACATCCTCGTCACTCAGCGCTTTTGCACTCTCATTAAAATCTTTTATAACATTATAGCATCGCTGATCGTCTACAGATGGTGCTACCAAATACAGCTTATCCCACTTCATCCACTTCATAATCAGGTTCAGCAACAACTGCGTTTTACCCGATCCTGACGGTCCAATGATAATCATTCTGATAGAATTTGGCAACACCGAATTATGCTTGATTGGCTCCCTTCGCCGCGTCGCAGAAAAGTCTGTAATTTCCATTTGTATACAAAGAATAATAATTATGGATCTATATTGTGTGAAGTGTCGGGCACGAACCCCTACGAATGATCTAACAACGGTTACAACAAAAAATAACAGACTAGCAACTTCAGGTACGTGTACGCGATGTGGCACAAAAAAATTTAAATTTCAAAAAAAAAACGAGGTGGTGACATTGCAGCCGCCCTCGGACGACTTCCAGGTACCCCTTGGGGAAAGTATCCCGGAGAAAAACATCTCCCAGGATACAATTACTGCGGTCCGGGAACACGACTAGATATCAGGCTTGACAGCAACGATCAGCCCAAACCCGGCGAGTATCCGATAAACGCTATCGACGCAGCGTGTCACATACATGATGTTGCTTATCGAAGTAAAGATCTACAAGACAGGCATATCGCGGATGTGAAATTAATTCATGCACTAAGCGCCATAAAAAATAAATCATTTAGGGAGTCACTCGCTAATTGGTTAGTAAGATCAGCGATGAAATCTAAATTAGCATTAGGCGCTGGATAATTAATAACGATGCAGACAAGTCCAAGGACTTCCAACGCTAGTGTTTCCATGCAAGCGATTTATTATTCCCCAATCGGATACTGGAGAGGTAACTCAGCAATTAATAAACTCGCCAACGCGGCATCAGTAACACGCGAGGTTGCCAAAAATTGGCTATCAAAACAAGCAATATGGCAAATCTACCTACCACCACCTCGACAAATCAACTTTGCACATTTTGATGTTAGTGTCCCCAATGAAGTTCATCAGGCTGACATACTATTCCTGCCTCATGATACTGTCCGCAGAAAAACATACAAATACGCGCTAACAGTAGTTGATGTTGCCAGTAGATACAAAGAAGCAGAACCGTTAGCGACTAAAACAGCGTCCGAAGTTGCCTCTGCGTTTTCGCGAATTTATCAACGAGGACCTCTAAACTGGCCACGATTATTACAAGTTGATCCTGGCAAGGAATTTCAGGGCGCGGTGTCATCACTGACAAAGCAGCATAACGTTACCATACGACGAGGACATACTGAAATTCATCACGATCAGGCAATTGTTGAGCGATTTAATAGAACACTCGCTGAGAGATTATTCGGATACCAGTACGCGAGGGAATTCATTTACGATACGAGATCTCGTGAATGGGTTGCAAGACTGCCAAACGTGATAGCCGCACTGAATAATGAAATTACCAGAACAACAAATATGAGGCCAATAAATGCAATCACAAAAAAGTATATACCCCCGATCACTAAAGTGATTCACGGACATGTTTCAACGCAGCCAACGACGCTAGCGGGTAATGTCACCGTTAGGTATTTATACGAACCAGGCGAACTAGAAGGAGGAAAAAAAAGAGCAACCGATCCCACATGGAGTGTTACTACACATAAGATATCCAGCATAACCAGATCAACCGGCAGACCTCCCATCTACAGATTAGATTCGACTGCTCCTCAACGCGGATTTAAACGCGAGCAACTTCAGGTGATTCCCACGGATACACAATTACCACCCCGATCACTAAAGTGATTCGCACTAAAGTGATCCGCACTTCGGTAGGCAGCAGCCTCTGCGTCGGTTACACTCAAGACAGGTCAACATCACATTTTCACGTGTATGACCGCGACTGCTATCTATTCTATCTACGGTGAATTGCCTTGGGTCGTTTTTCGAATACTGCCACAGCAATAAACAATTACAACTCGCGCAGTGATTATTCTGCTGTTGTTGTAATTGTATTACAAATTCAACATCCAAACTTGGATCAAACTCTCTACCATTTTTTTTGTCGCTCTGTTTGTAACCGGCTAATTTCTTTCTTATTGTATCATCAGCGATTGAGCTGTTGATGCTGTCGTTGATAACATCATCTAATACAATTCTTCGTAACTGACCTATCCTTCTTACTCTTGACACGGCTAAATAAACTAAATTTGACCACTCGATGCGATCATCAACAATCCAAACTGTTGTATCTGAAATAGTTAGTCCCTGCGAACTGTGGATGGTCATAGCGTATCCTAGCGTCCACGGGGATTTGCTCATTTTTAGTGCCTGTTCAACAACATCAATATCAACTGTGACAATATCATTTAATACTAAATTCTGTTTTTCCGATCTCCCAGGTATATCAACGTCGGTATTCTGCAATCGCGTATCAGCTGGTCTATAACACAACGGCACTGCCAGCATGGGAAATTTCTTCTGATGTAACTGAAATAACCGCTGCTGAAGTGTGTCCCTGACTATCTTTCTACTTGCCACTATAAGATCACTTGGTTTCCACGTTTCCCAAAAGTCGCTCAGCTCCGTCTCTGGAATTATTTCACGCATTATCTCACACTGGACTTTATCAGGTTGTAGCCTGATCAACGCCTTAAACTCTTTCAGCGTTTCATCGAGTGATCTAACATCATTAGTTATTTCCTCATAATAATCTACAAAAGTTTTCAGCCACGTGTGTGGAGATTCACCTGTAAATGGCGGTGGTTGACCATGATCGCCGCACATCACCACTGCGGTATTTTTCTTTAGCAACCAATCCAGAAACTGTTTTAATATATCTAACGGCACAGTGTCTATCTCATCCCAGATGATTATTCCAGGGATATACTTCGTTCCCATTCGCGTAGGTGTCCACGTGCCGCCGCTGTATTTGAAAAAACTGTGATACGTACACGCGTTAACATCCCGTTGTCTCATCTCCCTGGCAAGTCTATGTGTGGGTGTTAGCACAATCATGTCAGAGTTTCTAAATAATTCTATCGCTCGAGTTGTCTTACCGGAACCACCAGCCCCGTTGAGATAAACTGTTTTGTGTCTCACAACAGGATCGTGCACCGGCGGCAGCGAAGTTGTCGTAGAAATTGAAAATTTCCCAGATATTTCTGCGCCGCGATATTCATCCTCGATTTCAACATCAGCCGATTCACAATATCCATGCAACATTTCATTTTTTATTCTCCATGAACCCCACGATGGATCATTCGGTATAACCTTATTTAACGCCGCTAAGTGTTTTTTATCGATATAGAATGAATCCGTTGCAACTCTCACTGCGTCAACGGAAAACCTATTAATCATCGACAATAGGTTTATTGATACATAAGCTAGCATCGAAGATCTCAAATGTGTGTACTGAGATGATTCTCCGTCGATATAACTAAAAACAGTTCCTAATTTTTCCCCGTTTGACAGAAACACATCTTCGCGGGTACAAAACGTATTATTCGTGGCGGCATCAGCGACAATAAGATCCAATTCGGCCTCGTCCATGATTAATCGACTATGATGTAATTTATGATCATACGCTCCACCTTGAGTAAATTTTCCTATTATTCTTCGTCCTAGATCTTTTGCGGTGCTTTCATCAGTTCGGGGAGCTCTTTCGATGATAGTGTCGATAAACGATTCTGGATATTCTCGGAAATTTTCAATTTCTACGGTGACTTGCGGAGTTGGCAACCAAACTTCGGTTTGACGACAGTAGCATATAATCGCGGTACTGACCGTCAGCGACAGCAGTATTCGACTGTCAAGCATGTATCGCAATAACACTATTGGGGCCCATCGCTTCTCAACGAAATGTCTGCCAAACCAAGCATAACACACAGGATGTAAACCCGTAGCGAGTTTAAACGACGACACACAAGCAACCCCGGTCAGGTCAAAATCAGGCAATGGTCCGTCAACAGCTACTCTTGTCATCGAGTTTGTAATGTGACCAAACCGTTTAAAATACTCACTACAATCTCCGCGCCCAAGGAAACTTCCTGGATAACACGCCGTCATGTCGACGGATATCATATCGCGGTGATCATACTGGGTATTCCACAAACCACCGTGTCCGTATTCGACACAGCTCTGCTGAATATCCTCGAAAAAACTCTTCGGGGTTGGTCTCCATGAATTTCGTTCTCGGGCTACATGTGCGACAACACCCGGGACAGTAAAACACTGTGTCAGTAATGTATCAGTGTTCGTGCTGGAAATGCCAGCATTTCTCACATACTTCTCTGCGAGTTTTTTCATTTCGTGCTGTAACTCCATTGTTCTGTATATTTCCCCGCTGGGTCTCACAAACTGATCATATTCTCCGTCTTCGCTACTTCTGAATAACCACACAGACACTGGATCGGTTTTACTTATCTGATAAATAAAATCAAACATAGAAATGCTAGCATTTCCAGAACCACTAGTGGTTCCCCCGCTAGCATTTTCCAATTCCGGATAATACTTTACAACACGGTCTCGAGGAAATATCCTAACCGAGTCAGTCCAGGCGTGACTGTTATGATCGATAATAGTTATTGGTGCTCCACGGGAATCATATTTACTCTTGTACAATACCTCACCGGTCAACGATGAAACCGTTATAGGAAATTTCAGTAATCGTTCGAGCTCGGCAACATCATTTATTGACGCTCCTTCATCCGCTACTTTTGCCGCCCACGCTGTTATTTTAGTCTGTCTTAGCGGTGTTAGGCCGTTTCCTCGCGCGGCATTTTTAAAATGTTCCATTACTCGCTCGGCTACACAATTCATCCTGGAAGTCAGAGACTTCTCTGGGGATTTTATCAATGACTCTGACATCTTCATCGGGGCGAGTTTATCAACGCGTGGTTTCTTCATCGGATAAATTCCATAAATGACTGCGGTCACAGGATACGCTCTGGCATAATACGGTGTATCAATCCCAACAAGTACTCCCGGGTTTGAGTCTTTGGTTACGACGACGGTTTTTCCCCGTCGGGCATCAAGAATAGGGTCTAGTTTGTCTCTGATAATCCATGTTGTTTCACCTGTTTCCGTGTCGTCGACGCCAACGATAAATTTTATCTGTATGAAATATCTTCTATCGTCGAGATACTCAATTATACTACGCGCGATTGTATCGTTCATGGTACCATCAATGATCGTGTTTTCAGAAACGTCGGCGTTTTCAGAAATGATTTTATATGTCGACCACACATGTGCGGCACCATCACGACGAAACTCTTCTTTGGCGTTCTTGATAACACCAATTACCGCTGCGAGTTCTCGTCGTCGTCGATCAGGGGTTAATCGGTCAAGATCGAATCGACCTCGGGGAAATTGGAGATTTCCAGGTTTTATTCTGGATAGTCTTGAGAAACTCATTATTATAATTAAGACAAGTATTTAAATAGACAAAAGTATTATGTATAATGAACGAAAACTCAAAGCATTTCTCTGGTGCGCCCGCGCACTCATGCAAGTGGATCAAACTAAATTCATCAGCGCCGTGTAGCAGACGTTGCAGACACGAATACTGTGGACAACATGCTCAACAGGTCCGCGGTGGGAGTCTAGGACCGATACCGTGTATCAGATGCGGCATTGGAGTACGAGGAAAAACGCAATTATGTTCAGCGTGTGGTGGAAAACGCTATCGAGAACTAAAACGGTATTATGATAAAAAATATCCAGCCTCGAACACGTTCTCGGAGCGTGATTACATAAATAAGTTTTCAGACAAATTATGAATTAGACAAATGATTTGCTTATAGTATAATGAATCAAGAATTCACCCCCGAACAAGAATTTGTTCCACATCCAACTATTCCAAATTATGAGGCAAACCGAGATGGCATAGTACGACACTGCACGCGAAGACGACCAGTTGGTGGAGTTAATAATGCTGGTTATTTGATGTTTACTAGCCCCACAAAGAGGTATTTATGTCACCGTTTCGTTTACGAATGTCATCATGGACTGATCAAGGATGGTTTTGTTGTTGATCACATTAACGGTAACATACTTGATAACTCTATAAACAATCTTCGCATGGTCACTCAGAGCAAGAACTGCCTGTCGGGTAAAACAGGACGTAGTAAAAAAGTTGCAAGACCTGTCCGGGGTCGTAATACACAGACCGGCGACGAAATAGTATTCCGGTCGATATACGCCACCGCGAAGTATTACGATATTTGTCCACCTTCTGTACAGAATGTCGCAGCTGGGATTAACAAAACAGCATTTTCAAAACGACTAAAACAAAAAATCTCATTTTGTTATATCGTCGACGACGATAACTCGAAAACGAAAAATGTTTCAACTTTGTAAGTCAATGACTTCTCTGGAAGTCAATGACTTCTCTGGAAGTCAATGACTTCTCAGTTAGATAAAAAAAAATAGTTATAATATATGAATTACGAAAATATTAATATCGTAATTGATGAAATTCAAAAATTGAAGCAGCGGGGTTTTAATATTTTAACAGACGCTGAAACAATTATGTCAGATTTTGAATCCTTGAATGAGCTATCAACGAAGAAGAATACTCTTCCTGCGAGATACAGGTTCATTAAAATGCTGCAAAATTGCATTTATAGATCACTTGCCACAGTTACCCACGAACAGGTATCTGAATTTATTCCGTTGACGCGTGCAGTTGAAAGTATTCGTCTTACACTATCACACGAGTATGAGACTCGAAAATTAATTAACTCGAGAGTGAGATTGTTAAAAAGTCAAATAAAGAATTCCGACGCAGAAGTCAAAGGGGTTTCTCTGGAAGTCTCTGACTTCTCATCCACGCTAGTGTTTCCAGAAGTCCAAGAGACTTCTCAGGAAATGCTTTGATCCCCCCATTGTGAGTTTCCAAGGGTAAAAAAAAAGTATTATTTTTTTTTTGTCTTTGAAATTCTACTGTGGAAACGCTAGCGTTTCCGGAAATGTGAAACATTTCTGAGCAATCGTGGAAATCTCTGATTTCTCAGAACTCTTTGAGTTTCAAAATTTGCTTGAGTGTTTCAGCATCAATACACGAATGAGAATAGTTCATGATGTGTTCTTGGTCACAAAAAACTGTGATCGTGTGATACTTCTGTAACTGTTCTTGTTGTGGCCGTGTCAACAAGAAGTCTTCGTTGCCGTGGTCGTCAACGACTATTCCGACGGGGAAATGCAAAGCATTTCCAAATGCGGTCCTGATTGCCGCGTTGAGAATTTGTTTGTCATGTACGCGAACTCGGACATGGATATACTCGTGCATTATACACAACTGTAATTTTTTAAATGTGGAAATGCTATGCGTGGAAACTCTTCGAGTTTCAGGACTTCACCAGTAAGTTCACGGAGACAGTCTCGCCACGCAGGTCCAACAAATCCCCCCGTTGGTCGGTGAGTTTAAAATTTATCGTTGACAACCACGGATTATTACACCGCAGATAGACCACATTGATTGGTTCTTGCACAATCAGAAAACCAGGAGGGTCTCTTGGTGTGAACGTATACAGGATAAACCCCTGTTGGGCAGCGCTAGCGCTGCCAGCGCTGTAACTGCCATCGATGACGTCACATACAAGATTGACCGCAATAACATCTGTGATATTTACGATCCCGGGTGAGATGTGTCTGCCATCCGCGGTAGTGCTGTTGTCGTGCTTGAGAATAACCGGCTGTGGTTTTGTTCGCGTGTACGTGGCAGAAATATCTTCGAAAGATTCCGCGATGAGATCCTGGACTGATTTTCTCAGTGTGTGCACGTTATATCCAGGAAGTTTAAAATCTGAAATATCCTTCACGGGAATACCAAATCGGGCTGCAAAATTCGATCTTTTTTGGGTTCCATAATCGCCTTTGTGATCCAGTAGATTCTGAATTACTTTTTGATTCATAAATTCCATCGTGGATACGAGTTTGTTTAGTTTTTCTATGGTGGTGATAATGTTCATGCGAGAACTGCTTGCAGTTCCAGGTTTTGTTATATCAGAGATATAATCTTGAAAATATACTCGCAACAGGTCTAGCTGTTGTTTATGTGCTTGTTTGATCGGATTAAAAAAATGAGCTTCTATGTCTTCTGGAAGGTATTCACGGAATCTCCCGTCTTCGAAAGCTGTATATATTATATCCAAGGGGTGTCTATCTGATGTTGAAAACCGGGCTTGGCCTGATCGTAATTGATCTGGAAGTAATAAATGCTCGCCGTACACGAGGTCGTGTAGTTCTTCCTTCGTGGTCTCGAAATCCGATTTTTCAGGTTTTGGTGGACCCGGTTCAACCTCGGGTCGTTCTCGTGGCCATCCTAATACTGTTCGAAGAGAGCTGCTATAAATATCCACGGCGTATCCCGGTGTTGAGATTTCAATGACCGCAGACAGCGTTGGTTCGTGCGCGGTCACAGATATTTTGGCTTCCTTGCCGGTGATTCGTTTTATTTGGCGTTGTATCTCCGCGTTGATTTCTTCGATCTGATAACTCCCAGTGGGTAGCGTAATTGTATCCCATTCAAATTCACGTTGTTGTGGATCCGCGCTGGGTTTCCCGAACACAAACGAATTATTTGGCTGATGACCGCCAAATGATTCCGACCTGACATTAGGCCAGCTGTGATACGCACTGAGCTTCGACAACGCGATTTCGTTCACGGCAATTGGAGTTCGAAAATTAATGCTGAATTCTGGTGTCGTCGAGGACACTGAGATCATTGTGGTCCTTACCGGTGTTGTGTTTGTGACTATTTGCTGAAGCAGTTCCTGTGGCGTTGCCATCAGTGACATTATTTATTTGTTTAGTTTTCAAATAGTCATTGTACGCATCTGACATTAGTTTGAATTCAGAATCTGATATCAACGCGGCGTCGCTGGATTGCGCGTCTAACGATGATGATATCAGCGATGATAATTTCTGATATGCGGTCGTGGCTGTATTTAATTTTGTCGTGTAATCGTGTAATTTTGTGTTAGCACACGAGGATATTTTTTTTGCTATGATGCCGAAAACTCCTGCCGTGGTTGTGGTCGCACAAACAGAGATCGTGGCCGCGACTGCAATTACCGGAGTGACCGCTGATAGTATTACTCCCGCGGATGCAACAACGGCAGATACTGAATAAACCATAATATCCAGCACTGTTATGCGGCGCTTGTATTTTTTTACTTTTTGACTGGTTACTTCGATGACAGTTTTTAACTCAGATTGCCACTCACGGACTTGATTGTATCGATATTGTTGAGCATCTGGAAATGTTTCGGATTTCAACGTTGACATATTATTTAAAATCGCTGGCGATTTTCAATTACGCGGTCATCAACTCAGGCGTTGCAGCGACAAATTCCAAACACCACCAGTAAGATGTTGATGTTAAAGTATCGTCGGCGGCTTCAAGCATAAATGTTTCCTCGGCGTTGCTGTTTAGTATTACAGTGCAAACCCCGGAATACTTATCGGTGGAATGTCTCCAGGGAAACGTTGTGAAGATTTCAAATTTAGCGGCTGAAAACACAGACAACCTGTAAACACCGGTGGCTGTTGCTGTATATTTGATAGTGTTATTTTGTCGTGACCATGTTGCGAATCCCGATGATACCGTGAATACGATGTTGGCGATATGCCCGGGAGTAACTCCAACGGGGACTTTAATCAGACTGGTTTTGTTAACGATCTCAGGAATACCCGATACGATATTCTGCTGTGTTTGTTTGATCGTGTTAATGTTATTTTCTATTATCTGAACTTGATCTGAAAAACTTTTTTCCGTTCTGACTACACCTAACCGGGTATTAATCTTATTGATATCGTTGGCGTTATTAGTAAGATTTGGTATGATTTCAGAAAGTTTCGTGTCGACGACTGGAGGAGTTCCAAAGAACTTATCCACGGGTTCACTGGTTTTTTGAAGGTTTCTTTGGAGTCTTTTAAACCCGTTCACGTGAACATCATACTCTGACCGCAGCGTATTTAGTTTACCGTTGATGATGTCCACGTATTGTTTGTTTGACGCATCCTGGTCGGATTCGGGATTCGCTAACGCGGTTATTTTGTTGCCGCTCATGTCAAGTCCGCCGGTCATTACGTCGCCGGATTTTATTACTCTGTCGATGATTAGGCCAGCAACGAGTTGGTACTGCGCGTCGACGTATTGTTTATTTGCGGCATCTTCGAGACCTTCCGGATTTTTTAGAACGGTTATTTTGTTTCCATTCATGCTGAGTTCGCCTGTCATCGTGTCACCGGCTTTTTTCACACATTTATCAACACCTTTATCAATACTGTCTTTGATGCTTGCGATTGATATGTTCGAGTCCTTGATCCGGCCGCCATCACTAAATGCGGCGAAGTTATCCTTGGTAGCTCCAAGAACTCTGCGAATTATGTCATTGAACTTAATGTTGCTCGTTTTTAGTTTTCCCTGCTTGTCCTGAAAAATAGCAACTTCATCTGGGTCAACTCCAGCTATATTCAAAAGATTATCGACTTCATCTCGGGTCGCATATTTTGAGAGATCAACATCTGTGCCAGGTTTGACTTTTCTTGTGAAAGGTCTTCCGTAAATATCCACCATTATTCTTATTGCTGTTTTTCAAATGCGTGAGAAGTCCTTTGGACTTCCAGAAATGCTAAGCATTGGAAACGCTAGCGTTTCTCGATGCGGTATATTCATGCACTACTCGATGCGGAGACGTTGCTGGATTTCTTGAGATTGCATCAAGAACATTTAAAACCTCGTTTCCACAAATGGGCGGATCAACTAATGTTTGTGTTGGTAACGTCGACTGCCACACTGGAATTGGAAATCCGAAGGATTTCTTGGAGAATCTGCTGTTGAGAGTGCGAGGCACTCCGCGGACATACCTGAGAAACTCAACTGGCGGTGCTAAACCGTACGAATCAAAATAGATAATTCCACGTGGATCGATCGCGTAAGCAACCCAGTGAGTTCCAGGACCGTCTTTGTTGTCGAGATTGATAATGCCAGTTTCTGGATTATTTGGTCGTTGCGGTAATTGATCTCGCATGAATACACCTCTGAAATGTTTTATACGCAATTTTTTAACAGCATCGAGTAAATCAAAATTGCTCAACGGCGTTAGAATTTTTTTGGATACCATGATGGTGGAGTTCCTGGTAGTCTTAGACCGCGTCCCTTTTTTTTGTACCCGTGTCCGGTTGCCTTCTTTAGTGCCATTCCAGCTGCCGGTCCAAGTGCACCGAGTGCTATCGCCTGTGCTGCCGCTGGTGATGGAGTTCCCGATAATCTTAGACCGACGCGCCCCCCCTTATATCCGTTTCCGGTTGCCTTCTTTAGTGCCATTCCAGCTGCGGTTCCAACTGCACCTAACGCTGCAGCTTTTGCCGCTGCGCCAAGTAATCCTGGAATTGCAGCAGCTAGTATTGGGATGAGGGGAAATATTCCACCGGTTTTAGTCATGTCCTTGATAGCTGCAGCAGAGAAATCAAGGCGGATACCGGTTTTTGCTGTTAGTGCCTTATTAAAATGTTTAATCTGAGTATTAGTCAACGACAGCTTGTTTGGACCACCAGTAATCTGATCTCGTTTTAGTGTTATTGATGTCCCGCACGTGCCTGCGTTCTTCGATTGCAATTTCTTCGTTTGACCGGAAGTCAAGGTGACATTAACATGACTGTATGACATTATATCCTAAGTTTGATTTTAATTGCGTTACATATTCTCGATTGGAGCGTCAATAACTCTCATTCGTCCGCCAACACCTTCAAGCAGCATTGCTTTATCGGAGAGTATGACAGCAATCGCTCTGTAACCACCACCAGGAACACCTACACGAGCTCGGAAATGTAGGTCGACAACAGATTGTTTAACCAGATCAAGATGTTCCAGCGAAAAGTAATAAATCGGATATAAACTCATAAAGTCTCGCTGTGATATTTGCAGGCCAGTGTCTACATTAAGGTCGCGCCCCATAAATGACATCAGACGATGATACGCGCGTGCGACACGATGATGTGCGAAATCTATTAATATATCCTCAGATGGCTCCTGATGCCCATTTATTCTCAACGAAACTTCAGAAACTCCAAGTGTATCAAATACCATTGGATTTCTTTCCTGGCTATCTGTTCTATAACGGTATTGAAATGCAATGAAAATATGTCGTGGTGCTGATACTCCTTGTTGCGATGATATATGCCATGTAAACAACCCACCGTGATCACCCTGAATAACGTCTGTGGTTGTTGTTTTCCAGGATAGTAGTGATTTACCGCCCGTGTCCATGAAAGACAACAGTCGTTGTTCTTCTGTGATTGACGGAGACAACACTGGCATCCACAACCACAGTTTAGTTAGTATTATTTGACCAGCGGCAACAGCAGCATCTCGCCAGATAGCGTCATTATCATCAGGTTTTCGCACAAGTACAACTGTGTGTTTGGCACCGAATATGACCTTGTGGACATCTCTGCAGAATCCAAAGATGTGAGACAATGGAATCACACCTGAGAACTCTTCATCTCCACTTAACATCGATCTACGTGTTGCAAAACCCAAATTAAAATTTTCGTTCATCGATGCAACTGCGTCACCGGCACCATTCATTGTTACATTCCTGTTCTCGGGGCTGTCGGTTATATCCTTTGCAAACATCATTGATGGTCCGGCTGATCTGGTGTAATCATCCGAGTATCTCGCCAACCCGAGAATTGTTGTGGCAACGTCGACGTTATCATGAATTGTTTCAATTTCTTTTCCATCTATCATGTAAATAGCGGATTTAAATAACGCCATGATGCCGTTGTTAACAAATCCAACTCGGTCGCCGATTCCGTAGTTAGTGTTATCATTCTTTAAAAGCCTACCTTCAACTTCGATGAAGGCCTCAGCGGGCAAGAAGTATCTACTTGTATCCTGGACCTGTAGTTCAATTCTTCCGCGTTGGTTAGGATCACGTGCTTCATAAGAATAATATTGAAAATCACGTACAGAATCATCTTTAAGTACTGGTTTGGACATATCAAACGCGTCATTGGATTTTCGTGCAAACATTATTATTATTCGTGATGATCTAATTAAAATGTTATCGTCACCGAAAACCACTACCAGCTATCAAATTAGCAGTTACACTATCTTGCAACGCTTTGGAGGTAATTCCTGCTGTTGAGATCTCAGCTAATTTCTGATTTACGGCCTTATTTACTACGCTACTAACATTTGCCGGCATAGCTTCAGTGGATGGTAGTTTTACTGGCACCAACCTCTCGACTGGGGTTTTTTTTTGTATCAGCTGTGCTAGTCGATCCTTGATTGATTGAAATGCTTTTCCGACAAGACTACCAACAGTGCCAATGGCTTTATCCTTGACAACATCAGCAGCTTTCATCGCGAATTGTTTTACTAACGGTCCAGCTTTCGGAGCGATTCTTGTGACTAAATCCCTAACAACATCACCGACTCCATCTCCGTAAACAACCTCGTATACTGGTAATCGTGAGTTTACTACTCTGACACTTCTTGGTCTGCGAAAAGAATCGTGTAGTATCATTTTATTTAATTATTGTTTCTCTAACTAAATTTACTAGTCGCTGTAGTAAACATCCGCGAGTTCATCAATGAGTCCCCGGTAAACGCCGATATCCATAATGCCACGCTGAAATAGTCGCTGACAAATATTTGCGGCTTCATTTATAATTTCCCGAGAGTTGTTTCCGGCACGTCTTCCTCCGATGAGAACTTCCAACCGTGATACGTCATTGACGATATTGTCAGGACAGATGTGGTTATTATATCCGCTGCCTGTTTTCTTTTTTTCTTGTTGTTCTAATTCAGCAATTTCTTTTTCTATTGCTTTAATTTCTTCTCCTTTTTTGTTGTATTGAGCAACTGCGGCTTGATATACATCCTTATTTTTCTTATTTCTTTTGTCCAGTTTCCCTGTTTCTTCTACATTTTTATGAAGATCGGATAGCTCCATTGACAGTTCAGTTCTCTTATCGCGTAATTTTTTTAGTGTTGGTTTGGGCGGCGAAGTGGGCGACGGAATGGGCGACGAAACAGGAGTGGTAAAATCATCATCATCATCGGGAGCACTAGCCCCCACGGGTTCACGCGATGAAAATTCAAACACTGGATCGGACAGTGTCATTTGCAGTTCCTGTTCTGTTGGCGTTGCGACGACTTCCGGTTTAGCTGTTTTCCGAGTTGGTTTTTTATGTCGCTTTGTCTGTCGCATTTGGACATCAAATCGATCTGATCCTGACATATACTCTCGATAAAATACATCACTGGTATCTAACCGTTCGATACCCTGTTTTATTTTATAAATTCCATCGAGAAATTGTTGCTTAGACATCTTTTGATTAGGATCTTTTATAAATTTTTCTCGAGAGTGATATGCCCTAGCAGCGTCAGCACCAAAAGCAATTATTTCATCTCTATTTCTGACTGGACGATTTTTAATTTCATCCACAAACCCTTCAACAAAATCCGTTTTATAATTAAATCCTTTGATCGGTTTCGGTTGAGCCTTCCTAAGTTCTTCTATCGCTTGAAGAAGACTTTGTTGCGGTTTATCAGGATCAGGTTTTCCTATGATAGCAGTTTTTATTGTTTCAGTAGCTTTGGTCACGGGTTTAAATAATTCCTCCGCGGATTCTGCAAAGCCTTCCCGTGCTTGCTGTCTTAGTTGTAATTTTTGTCTGACACTATCACGGATAGGAAGAAATTTCTGAATTGCTTCGAGACGTTCTCGAGCTAATCTAGTAGTAAGTGCTTCTCCGATATTTGCCATTATTTATTTGTCAATGATTTAATTCCGCTAACATAAAAATGTTTCCTTGGCGTCGAAGCATTTCTCGGGGGGCGGACCCGACCCATGGATTTTTCAATAATGACCCCGCGAGCGATGCTAGCATCATCGGGGACATTTTTTTTTGTCCTGTATTCTGAATAGAAGGGTTTATTTCGTCGAAATAAGCCCTCTATCGAGGAATAGTTTCCTGGAAGGGGTTTGTCATGAAAATAGTTTTGGTCTGTTCGCCCCCTCTGCTGCTTTAGCTCATTATATTATGTAATATTGTGGAACAAGGACAGTTTTTTATAAAAATTTATTCTGCTATCAGAAATCGGAGTGTTATATTTTATTTCTACAAGGAAATGTGTAGACTTCAACACTACAGATTGCAGCATACATCATCGTCTTCCATCTTGGATTCTTCGTGGGATTTGAACATAAAATCAGTATAACATTTTGTTATTAGGATTTTTAAAAATGTATTCTTTTATAATTCTCTGATTATTTTTGGATTTGATTCTATAAAACCATAAGTTCATATTTTCTCATTTTAACAGAATTTTTCCAGGGAAATAAATTGTTTTTTTTTCTTCAAAGCTTGTTGTTTTCACTCTTTCTTGTGTTACTGTTTATTCGAGCCTAAACAAGTGACATAATTACTACCCTAATTTTAAAACCAGTGCAATCAGAAACACACATTTTTTGGGGCCTGATCAAGCTTCTCCAAGATCTTGTTGATATAAGCATACTAGAATATTACGAGTTCGATGAATATTGGATCAGAAATACCAGCATTGTCTCCTAAGTGGTAACAAGCTCAGCCAATCAGATGCAAGCTCACTTCATTCGTACTAGATGATCTTACTCATTATCGAACTTCAAAATTTTGTTCACATGAACCCATATTCCAAGTTCGCATCAAATTGGATTAGAAACCCGGATTCTCGAGAGGTAACAAGCGATTATTCATGGAAAGAGGATGCACAAGGCACAATGGGTGATGCCCAACATATGACAGACACATGGCCATATCACAAGTTCACTTGGCCTTAGAAAAAGGTGATATAATCATAAAATCTAACAACTAAAACAAGCACCAAAACTTACCTTAATGTCTATCCATCACATAAAATCTGAAATCAGAAAGAAAGAAAAAACTTTGATTAAATCTAGATAAGATGCAAATCAAATGTAGCTAGAAGGACTCAATAAGAAAAGAAACTTTGTGTTCATTCCTGTCTCATATTAACATTTTGGAATATTTTTGAATTTTTTTAGACATAATTTACGCCAATACACTTATTCCCACCACTGGCTGTGCACTTCAGAAATTTCCATAACATCCTGGCTCTTAATTACTGTGACATTTACCATAACATTTTCCATGTTTGTAATATGTGTCGATCTCTATGCCATTACAAGAGCTTTCAGAAAAAAAAGCATAGCTTGCCAGTACACCAATGCCAAGAAGTAATATTTGACGAAGACTAAATTTTTACAATTTCTAAGGAGCTTGCTAGGCAATTACTTCCTAAGTTGTTTTCATAATAAATGTTATAAAACCTAGCTAAAAATTTAGCTTCCCTTTTGGGACATTCTAGACAACGATTTAATTTTCTGGTGGACCTGGGATTTTTAAGCTAGCATACTTTTTTAGATAATGATTTTATTTTCAAGTAATATAGTTGGCTCATTAGCTCTTTTTTCTTCTAAAAATCTGAAGAAGAATATTTTTGAAGCCATCTGTGGGATGGTGATTTTTTCAGTTTAACCCCACTTCCCCATCCAACACCAAACACAAATAATTAATTGCCCATTCCCAAACTAAAACAATATATTTTCAAAAATTTCAGGAACATTTTCATTCTAGAGGATATGCTGACCAAAAAATGTGTTTGTTATTTCAACATCTTCATCTATAACCTGGCCTTCCTGGCAAAGTTGCTGGATTTTGTATAACCTTGTGGAACCTGCACCTAGTTTGTTAAAACCTTTTCACATTGAATTCTTATTGCAGTTGTTTTCTATAGCCAAATGATAGTAATTCTTCTTTGCCTGACTGATCCTTTGGGTTGCTTTATTTCTCCATGTTTTGAAATGTGCTTGTTAACACATTAACCCCTAGCGACGACTTAACGGGGCAGGAGGTAGTAGCCTACTGCCAAGCTCTGTAGCGTCATGGTCATGCATGATACACTAAAATGGGTGGTATTATAGAAAGGTAGATAAATGTAGCTCTACAATGATATGAAACTGGTATGAACTGCAGACAGACAGATGAGCCTTTGCAAAAAGTAGGATAAGATGGGCATTCAGAATAAAGAGTGGTCTCCATATAAAAATAATGGCTCCGTTTAGCAAAATATAAAATATAAAAAATATAAAAAATCAATTTTTTTAGATAAAAATCCAAATTTTACCTTTCTGCTCATCCCTGAGTCAAACAGACAATGAAAAACGATGTTTCTAACTCAACTAGACAGTATGTTATTGAAAGATGACCAGGGATTTGGTGTTTTCGAGTCTATTCAGAAATGTGTTTCCTACTCGATTTTCAGGCGAAAATGACAAAAAGCTCCAAGGGTTAATGTGTTAACCACCAGATTTGAAATAACCATGGGTTTTCATGGCATCTAGAATGCCTGGAATCAACCAATCAGGTTGAAGTTATGCTTTACACTGTTTTCAAATTTACATGTTTATAAATCACCTGTGAATATACAACAGATATTACAAAACAGATTCCTACAGTACCTGGTACATGTCTTTTAAAGTAATATCTATGATGCTATATTGATATGAAAGCATGAGACAAGATTGCTCTTGGCTGCTTGTCTTGAAGGATAAGTGACTTGGAACTTTGAACTGTACTTAATCCGGAGTATTTGTATTACCAGCAGGGAGATGTACATGATCAATAAGTCACAAGGATGACATGTCAAAACTTTAAATGGTGAAACATGTCTAGATTCGTAACAAATTGTAGCTGGTAAAAAAATAGAAGGCCTCAGTGACAAAAAGATAAGTGCACAATGCCAGTTGTAATTATATACAATTTGCAGTAATTCTGAAGAACACCTAACAACATTTCATCTGAAGGATATAGATGTTAGCACTTAAAACAGAGAATGACAGTTAAATAAAATTTTTCCCAAGGCCTTTTCATAATGTTTGTGTTCATTACTGTGCTGCAATCAGAAAATTGTTTTTTTGTACAAGACAAAAGCTACCTGTCATATGCTACGCACAGTGAGGAGAAATTGCCTGTTTGCATTCTGTATTGTAGATCTTTCACTTCAGACAATGAGCTGCAACAACACATGAAAATGAGAGGGAAAAAAATGATGAAAACAAAGAGTACCTTGAATGGGACAAATGCTCTACTGTGTGACTAGAATTCCAGGACTTGAAGATAAGACCATTTCTTCCTTTTAATTGTTGAGTGTTCAAACCATCTCTGATATTCTTCAGCAATACTTTTCAAATTAGCTGCCATAGTACACACACTGAATATCAGCTTGACACCATTTTCTTGGGGCAAAGTAGACTATAATTAGAAGCCTTTTGGTGAAAACCCGGTCATAATCTATTCAGGCGGGTTATTGACATTTTTATGACAGTCATCATGGCAGCCATATCATACACACGACTGGCACAATTTTCATTTAAGAACTCTCTCTGAGTGTTTGATTGGATTTTTAATGTAGCTTTTAAACAATTTCAGTCATATTGCTACAATGTCTGCAGTGTAGCATTTTAAAGATGATGCTAATGGACAGATGACATGTTTCTTCTTACCAGTCTTAAAATTTCATGGACTCCCACATGCCAAGGCCAAGAAAAATGTGTGCTTTTCTTATTGCACTGGATATAAAATTGGAATAAGCAAGTCGGGGTTTCATTCCCATTTGTAAAAAAAAAACAAAAACATTTAATGTGATTCTTTTCTCTGTGTGGGGATTACCAATAGGAGGGGAGTGCGAGAAATGCACATTTTTTTGTTTGGCCTAATAAATGTGCATTCTGGCTCCTTTGGAATAACCTCACTGTCCCCCTTGGGGTCAGCTGGTCACAGGTTGGGAAGCACTGCCAAAGATGAATCCACATTACTTGGTACACTAAAATTGTATGAAACACAGACTAAATGCCCTAGGTCATAGTAGCCACTGAAGGGTGATATGAAGATCATGGGGACCTACTTATGCAATAAAGTTATGATCTCTTCACGTTCGATGCACACTAAACTACAAGGCCCAATATGCAAGTGCCTAAGGCCAGCAATGTATTAATTTCTAATCAGACAAAAATAATATGGATCTCTTTACATCTTGCTGGAACACAAAATTTGTCCTTTTATTGTAAACTGACATCTATACTATTCGCCTGCATATATCATCATTTTTTAAACATGAAAACTGTAGTAGGTACAATATTAAGAAATACTTGACAAGTCTTTAAAGATCCGAGTGCAAGTATGTGTACAAGGGAAAAAGTAATATGATTTTAGAACTCTTTACTTATGCATGAGAGAATGTTTTTTATTCCATCTCTGTTGTGTACCATTTCAGCTGTCTGAAGAGTGAATGTGGCCGAGGAATACAAAATTGGTTAACATGCGGTTACTTTTCTTTAAGAATATGGCTAATCACATTTGATCAAATGTTCTCTGCTTTTATATTTTATTTAATTTAAAAATGAAATGATACTAAGCAAAGTTTAAATTGTATGAAAAACTGTTGCACAAAGCTTACAAATTTGAAGAAAACTGGATGTATATAGTTACAACACCGGTGGATCTGAAAATAAATCATACACTATCAAAGACTCTCTTTATCCCCACTTAACTTTGTATTTTCATTTGATTCATAATGTAAGGTATTCTGTTTGTTTTATTTATTTTGCAAGAACTGAAAACATTTCTACTGTTTCAAGCATGTGTACTTTCTTATAACTATAGGGCAAAAACAGTTTCACTTCATTGCTTGTCAATTTTAGTGAACTTTTTAATATAAAAAAATTACTAATTTATGTGACCTGAGTGTATGTTCTTTTATTTTTCTGAACCTTTTACAACCAGTCAATTTTATCCATCAACACGATTTTAATGGCATGTTAAATGGAAACGTTGGCTTCCAAATTTTGTTCTGAACTGTCATAGTTTGCCCTTTGGTAACCCACTTGATTACTACATATATCAGTGATTGTCCAGCCCTGTACAATAAAACAAATTTAAACACAGCTTTTAACCATAATGTTGTGAACAGAAGAAGAAAAAAAAGTATTTTGCACAATATTTAATACACAAATGTGAGATTCAAATTCCTTGACATGAGTGGTTACTCTTGAAAGGACATTAGAGATTCTGAACATTAGATTTAACATATCAAACTTGAAGAATAAATGCTATCAAATCCCTTCCAAAAGTATGGCTTTCAGAACACATTTCATCTATGTTTCAGCTCAGCCTAGATTCAAAACTAGTGGGTGTGAGGGTCTAGAACAGCCTAGATTCAAAACTAGAGGGTGTGAGAGTCTAGAATAGCGTCGATTAAAGAATATAGGCAGTCATAAAAGTTGCCTATGTGATGAACACCTTGAACATAAACCGTTCTTTTCAGCTTGATATCTACCAGAAAGAAAGAAAAAAGTAAGTCTAAGGATGATCCGAGATGAGAAAGATACAGTTAAAATAGAACCATCCCTATAGATGGACAGAACTGCTGCAGAGTCACCATCAAGAAATTCACAATGTACAATGCTCACCTTCTCTAACAGATATACCGGTAGACTTCCTATTCACAGTCCATATGGCTGATAAAGTGATGGTACCAAAGTTAAAATATCCAAAGTCACGGTGAAGCTTGAGAAAAATGGATCCATAAACGAGATTGCTGCATTACTTAAATTGGACAGTTTACTCTATCCTAAATTAACATAATTTCTGATCTAGGTTACTGAAAATGCAAACAAATGGTAAAATGTCAGCCATAGTATAAAGTTCCAGTCAAGGCTGGTTTTTCAACTTGGCTATTTATTCTTGCATCAAGTCAATTAAACCAATCCACATGCAATCAATATGGAGCCTGAACACTATTTATTTGTACGCCATTATAATTGATATCAGTTGCTAACACTTAATAATAGAGCAGGTAAACAGGAATAAACAGTCTCTGTTACTTTTGTCATTGTCCATATTAAAGTATCAATCACCATGGAAAGGCCAGCATATTTTGCTCTCCATCACCACCTGTTCAAAAGGAAAGTGAAAATATTTTCAGTCCTACACACTGCTAAACAAGAAATTCTTACCACCAAAGCATGAAGTTGATTTTGAAAATTAAAACCTGACTTAACAAATCACTGTTTGGGGAAGAGCTTTCATTTATAACAGAATTGTTAATGCATGGATCACACTCACAATCCACGTCTTTTATGGATGAAATCTTAAGAAAGCTGAACAGTTCTAAATAATATTGACAACTCCTGCAGATGAATTTTTCAATAAAATAAATATCTTATGTAATGGTACTATATTTTTTGTATGTGCTCAATGATGCTTGTTGATACGCTATGAGCTTGAAACTTTGACTTTCAAAATGACTCAAATCTCCAGTGTTTATTGTATCACACCATGTGTGTCTGTGTGTGTCTCTCTCTCTCTATATATATATATATTGTATAGAACAGAAGGTAAATTAGTTCCTGTAACTAATCAAGTTCCTTAACCAAATAAAATTACTATTATCAGTAGCAGTACATGTAGTATAGTAGTAGTAGTTGTATCTGTATATAATATAACCTCAATGAAGACCACATGTCTTCACACTTTATTGTGTATCAGTCTGGATGCTAAACTCTCCAATTTGTACAAAATTTATCCATTGTCAGTAATCTGGTATCTGTTACTGGAGTTCACTTTTTGTGACTGTTCAATGATAATGTCTGTGTAATGGTATTTTTCTTACTGATGTGTTAATTTTTGTGAACACTGGATGGATGTTGGTATGCTTTACGGTAACTGTGTAATGGTATTTTTCTTACTAATGTGTTATTTGTTGTGAACACTGGATGGATGTTGGGTATGCTTTATGGTAACTGTGTAATTGTATTTTTCTTACTAATGTGTTATTTGTTGGGAACACTGGATGGATGTTGGGTATGCTTTACAGTAACAGTGTAATGGTATTTTTCTTACTAATGTGTTATTTGCTGTGAACACTGAATGTATGTTGGGTATGCTTTACAGTAACTGTAATAGTATTTTTCTTACTAATGTGTTATTTGTTGTGAACACTGGATGTATGTTGGGTATGCTTTACGGTAACATGCAAGGGATGATTGCAAGATACCATCACAACAAAATCATGCTTAGAATTTTTTATAAACCCAAAACAAAATTACCTTTTTTTAATATATTCTTTTATGATAAACTCTGTTTCTTGCCTAATCAGCCATACAGTGAGTTTTCTCACTTTATGATTAAGAAAACTTAGATTTGTGTGTTATTCAGCTTAGATTCTCCCAGCTCCACAGAATATATAGGCATAACGTATTATGTTTGATGGTTTCCAGCAAACTACCAAGACACAACACTTGAAGTAAATAATTGTTTTCTTGTACATTCAGTGTTTATATATTTTTTAATATATTTAAATGGTTTTAAACAATTACAAGGAAGAACTTATTTAGGTCTAGCATCGTAAGTTGTTGAAATTTCCAGCAAAAACATTGGTAACCATGGTAAATTTTTAAAAATGCAGTGCTAATTTAAGGTATTGAGGCTGATTTTAAAACATCTCCCAAAAACAATTCTGCTGAGTTTTTGTGTCCTTTATTCATTCTGAAGGGGGAAAAAAAGTTGAATGAAAGCTGCAGAATGATTAAAAAAATGTTTACACAAACTTAAGAGAAAAACAGTAAAATCTGTCACATACATGTACATGGTGTACTGTGTTATTTTGATCCAATGAAGTGGAATACACATGATAACTACTGATGATGAACCAAACTCTAATACCATACAATCTGAATGGTATCAACAGAAACCAGATCAGCTTTAAAATGTTGTGAAAGTACACCATTTAATGGTAGATGCCTGAAGCTTATCAACAGAAACTGACTTATTAACTTCACTCATCATCAAAATATACTGTATATACTCACTTATAATTCGTCAAACTAAACACCAGGGATCCTGATCTAACAAAGCATAATCCACCTGCAAATCAGCAACAATGTTGCTTGTTCTACTTATTACTCCTAACAAACTGCACAGACCCAGATCTGCTGGCACATTATGTGCTGGTAAATCTAGGTCTGTGCTGTTGGACTAGACTTGTGAGCAAGTCTATGTGATAATTCATATTTTCCTTCCATTATATTTTTTTAAGTATAAACAGTATGTTTTCCCCTTTCAAATATATTGTTCATTCTTCAAAAGAGATGATTGAATTATCTCAAACCATCAAAACTACAAAACAAATGTATTACGGAACTCACCGCTTTCAAGTACTAGAATGTCATTTTGAGTTTTCTATATGCAGTATTCAACAAGGTTGCTCTTTTGCAACTAAAAATATTTTGAACAGACCATGTAAATGCATGTGTAATAAAGTTTTCAAAAAGCAGTATCAGTATTAATATCATTTTAGGAATATGAAGAACATCATAGAAAATATATTCTGTAATTTGCTCTATGTTTTTAATATACATGTAGTGTGTTGTAGAACATAATAAAAACTAAGCAATTACTTTTTTTACTTTTGTATTTAATAAAAGCCATCAGCTGTATAATAACAGAGCATGATTTGCAACATTTTCATTCAAATCAATATGCATTTCAGGATCTGCCAGTGGTTATAACAATGCATAAACGAATCTTTTAGGCTTGATTGAAAATACACATTCAAATCGTATTTAAAAAAATGAAATTTTACTAAATACCATATAAAATCACTTATAAGTCAAACTAGAAATGACAAAGATCCCTATCTACCAAAGCATAATGTACCTGCAGATCTGGATACAAGTTGTTTGCAAGAAGGACTTATGAGACAACAAGGGCATATTCTTGGCAAATGGCCACTTTTTCTAACCAAAAGTGAACATCAGTGCAAATACTTTGCGATCAAAATACTTAAATTTGGTAACAACATTTAGGATGAAGAGAAAAGAACAAATTGATATTCATACACGTATTGTATGTTAAATAAAACATAAAAAAATGTTTTAGGTATTTTAGTGACCTGGACAATTTCAGAGATAGGCTGCTAAAAATGTGCAGAAGTGTATTACAGGCAAAGGTGGGGGATACCAACTGGAAGTATCTATTGTCAAAGGTGACAAATCATGTAGGAACTGGTTCCATACCACAGTTTTTAAGTACTTCTTAAAGGATAGCTTTTTGGCATGAATGCTGTCATACCTCTATGCTATTTTAATGTACAGTGATTAAAAGTTTTTGATATGTGGTGTTAGAGAAACACTATATAAAGCAGATGTCTGATCATAAGGTTGCTTCAACATGCTTAACTAGTTCAAAATATATTACCTTAGGTTGCTAAACTGAGAAGTGAGTACCAGAGCAATCATTGCTAGTGTCTGCAAGTGCAATAAAATAATTATAAAATATCAAAATACCTTTTAAAAAAGGTGTATGCAAGTTTTTTTTTCTTCAATGTGCCTATCAAGTGCAAAAAATGAACTGACCAAACAGGGCTAGCAGTATTACAATGTACAATAAGCTCACTTGGTCATACAGTTAGGGTGGCAGGGCACAATTTCGTAAATTGGCCAAAGGCTAATTTCTTGACTTGTAGCTACCATTGGTGTGACTTTTTCAGCTATTCATGTTTACTAATTAAAGATAAGGATATATTTGAGAACTAGGTGTTTCGGGCTTGTGTTGCTCTTGAAAGTGATGTCAGGCATGTACACCTTCCATAGTTACTCTGCAGTATGTTGATAGTGAAATACCAACAGTCAGCTAGGAAGAAGAGATAGCCTCCCATATAAGTAAACACATGGGTTTTGGGCAAGTAGAATATCTCAAAAACAACTTGGATGACAACTATTTTCAATGGCATCAGCCTGTTTAGTACACACTGTTTTGCAGAAATGTCATCTAGGAAAAGGGATTGTGTTTGCACTGTGAGCATCAAATGGTGTCAAAAATGACCTTCAGACATCAAAATTGCAGGTATAAATTTGGGGTTGGGGTGCATAAACTTCTGCTATGAACTACATTGGCTTCTTTGGTCAAGTGGATAATATTATGATTTGTTTTAATATAGGTATCCAAAAATATGGACCTTTTTGACCTCACCTGAGTATTTGCATTTTATGATTTTTTTATACTAGGTCACTGGTTGCAGCATTAAATTTGTACATAAAAACTGGCCTCTACCCCTAGGCAAGCTAATACAAGTCTAACAAAGCCACTATACAGTTGAATAAGGAAACCATTGATTAGCTATTTTTAAAGAGCATTTTGCCTACTTCGCTTTAAGAGATCATGAATAATTGAAATGTCTCTGGCAATCAGTATGTCAGCTATGACACTTAATATTCGATTATTACTGTATGTAGCAACCATGTCATAATACTAATGGCTTGATCTTAGGTAACAAGTGTAACACTATCAGCTCACACTATATAGCTTGGAAACAAGCAGTCCCAGTGGACCTGAAATCTTACATAACTAACATATCTTAATAATTTACCATTTATCACTAAACTGCCATATACAGTATTGTAAGAACATAACCCTATGTAAACAATCACTAATCTATGTTATCAGCACATTTTACCTATTCTGCCCCTAGAGTTATTTCCAGTAAGTAAATGAACAAATTATATGTATAGTCTCTTATAAATCCAAGATCATGATGATTTAAACCTATTTAGGCCATGCAAACAATTTTTCAGTTGGTCTACTGTCCCTGTTTTTCGTAGCTGACACTAGCACTTTCTTCCTCCAGGTTAAAAAAAATTTATTAAACAAAATCCCAAAATCGATTTGTGCCTCTAACTAAACCAGTTTTGCCCGGTACTTGAAGCACTTCATACATTATATAAACATTATAATATATATAATGTTTATTTAAAAACTACCTACCTGTGTGTGTGTGTTTGTGACTTGGATTTTTAATGTAGCTTTAACAAATTTCAGTCATATCGCTATAATGTCTGCAGTGTGGCAGTTTATAGTGATGTTTAGCACCCAGTCACATTATCCTGACACCAGGCCAACCAGTCCTAACACTAACCTCTTATTAATGCTGAGCGCCAATTTAGTACCATTTTTATAAGTCTTTGGAAAGACTTGCCTTAATTTCGAAACCAGTGCAATAGGAAACACATTTTTTGACCATGCCAAGTTTTGTCTAAATTGGATGAAAAATTTGGTCTTTAGCTCTAGAGAGGCAAATGCAAGGTCATTTTAGTAATGCATCTCGTTTGTTACAACCGGTAACAATGATGGAGCAAAACTGGCTTGAAATTCTGTCACTGAACTGGAAAGAAGGTAAGTCAATAAGCCACCCCATAAATATGTGCTGATTTTGCTCATTATCACACCCATCAAAGATCTTCATAATACAAGGATATTTAACAAGTTTGACCAAGTATGATCATATATGCTAGGATATCACCCATTATCAAGTACAATAACAGGATCTTGATGATACATGCCTATTTACCAAGTCTAATCAAAATCCCTTCAAAAATAAAGTCTCTAGAATGGTAAAAATGCTGCAAATAAGGTTCAAGATTATGTCGTGAATATGCATAGGTCTTACTCATAATATGACTCAACAACAGTTCATAATAATTAGTTTATTTACCAAAGTCTTATCCAAATCTGGTCAGAAGCAACACCTCTCCAGGGGTAAAAAGTTCAGCCATCAATATGTAAACATCATGCAAACAATAAAACTCTACAGATATTCCGATGATAAACCCAATTACCAACTTGGTTTAAAGACTTATCAGAAACAGAGTCACTTAAGTGCTGACAAGCTCAGTCAGATTTCATGATCACCCAATTTTTATGTGTGGGTCTTTCTCATAATTGTACAGATTGAGATCTTGATTGTTTATGCCTTAGAATCTACCAAGTTTAATCAAAACTGGATTAGAAATCTCTTAAGTGGTACCAAGATGCATAAAATTGTCTCTGGAAATGAGATGCTGATTGGTATTAGTATTATGAACCTCGCTTATTATCAAACTAGTGCAAGATTTTGACTATGGCTTTCATGGTCATAGACAGTCAACAAATCAGATGCAAGATGGCCTCATCAATGTGAGATTCTCACTCATTCACTAGCTCATACGAGACTTTTTCGATCATATAAGCATATATTCTAAGTCTGAAAAAAATCTGATCAGAAACATGGCCTCTAGAGTTGTTACCAAGCAAATGCTGATAAACTGACAATAGCTGAGGGATAACTGACAATACAGCCTAGTAAACACTACTTATTAAGAAGCAGGCTTCTGATAAAACCTCACATAAAACAGAGTTAAAATTATGACCTGCAAATCTACAGTAAAGCAGGTGCTACAGCCATCTGGTAAGAATCAACCTCACTGATATGGTGCAATTATTTCTTGTTCCCATTCTTTCTAGTCTGTTAACACAATACAGCAATGAAAATATACTAGATCTATATTAGTCATTGATGAGGGAGATTTTCAGTCACATGAATCTGCTTTGTGATAACATGAATATCCCAAGTACAATAGGAAATGGAAACCTTCAACAGATGCAACGTTTGTCTGTTTCTTTTTTGTAATGTAAACTTCCAGCTATAACAAATATCACTAATACCAATGTCTGCAATATACTAAAAACCAACATAATATATGCAATTTTACATTTGTAAAGTACATGTACCTCAATCCACCCCCAGTAGTAACAACAATTTCAGGCAAGCAAATTATTTTAAAAAATCAGGAACACAATTTTTGTAAAAAAAACTGCAAAATCTACTTAATATGGCACAAAAATCTAATCACATCATCTCCATGTGATACGAAAAAATATAACAATGTTTCCATCAAATATTAGCTCAATACTCTACAAAGAAGTCCAACTTTAAAAATACAAATATCACTAAATCTAATCAGGTCATCTGCTTGGCATAGGACAATCCCCAATAAATATCATTTGCCTGTTTCTAGTGGTTTGTATTAGGTGCTTTTTTAAAAATGCAAGCATGACTGCCCAAGAGAAAGGATGGACTATGAGATTTATATAAAGACAGAGAGGAGCAAATCAAGATGCTCCACTGCAAGTTAGAGCAATGTTGAACAATATACAGCTGTACATAATATTCAAGTGCAATCTCATAATTAGGGTACAAAAAACTCTTAAAAACAGGACTATCATTCATCTAATTAATATTTTATCCTATTACAGCAGACAGTTGAAAATTGAAATTGTTAGAGACTGCACCAGTATGAAGCTGAAATACAGCTGAAATCTGATGATCCTAAGTAGCATTATGTTGCAGCGAAAGTTTAGAACCATTGGAAATAAAGAGCCAAAATTCTGCAAATCATGATGTAGAATGGTAGAAACAAAAATCATATGAGGTCTTATTAATATAAAGCAGTATAACAAATTTGGTTGAACTTGGTCAAATTATTCTGCTGAATGCAAAATACTCGATTATGAGCAATCAAGGGCCACAACTCCTTTAAATAATGCAGTGTACAACTGGAAATCAATTGCATTCAAGGTCTTATCATTA
This sequence comes from Sinohyriopsis cumingii, assembly GCA_028554795.2. Classification (NCBI taxonomy): domain Eukaryota; kingdom Metazoa; phylum Mollusca; class Bivalvia; order Unionida; family Unionidae; genus Sinohyriopsis; species Sinohyriopsis cumingii. Next base: position 87,343,367 of record CM068834.1, on the reverse strand, counting down.
TTAAGTTACATGCCACATACTGAACAATATTTTGGTACATGACAAATCAGGCTGAAATCTAAGAATCATTGGTGATGTTGTGCTATGGAAACTAAAGCTCAGACAAAGAACGAACTGGGAATGTATGACATTTCAGCATGACAATATGGAACACTGGCAATCTAAGTGGTTCAAGGTCTCAAAAGTGCTAAGCTAATGAAAACCAACAACTTTTGATAGTGCTATTCTGTTAGAATAAACAGGAAATAATGGGCCATGTCTCCTACATATGACAACATGCAGTAGAGGAAATAATGGGCCATATCTCATACATATGACATGGAAATCTGGAAATCAATGACCATATCTCCTACATATGATTACATGGAATACTGGAAATCATGGGCCATATCTCCTGCAGCTGATGGCATGGAATATTGGAAATCATGGGCCATATCTCCTACATATGAGTACATGGAATACTGGAAATTATGGGCCATATCTCCTGCAGCTGATGGCATGGAATATTGGAAATCATGGGCCATATCGCATACCACAAGTATAATAAACCTAGGCCTGGGTGAGGTAGCAATGAAAACAGAACACAGAAAATCAAACTCATTTAATTCAAGGTCTCATCAATATCAAGCTGCAAAATACATCTTGTCCAAATTCAACTATTTCTGGTCAAGATATCTCTTAGAACACACAGTGCCCATGGACTGAGACAGGCAACTATATGGGAAGAAAATATGATTACAATATGGGGTCATCTGACTTCATCGTCTAGTGACTAAAAACAAAACAAAACCTTGCCTCAGGTCTGCTATTAGCAGAGCTGTGTAACCCCTCATAAATAATTGTGTGCATGTGTGTGATTTGGATTTTTAACGTAGCTTTAAAAAAAAAAAATCAGTCATATTGCTACAATGTCTGCAGTGATAGTTTTATAGTGATGTCTAGCACTGGGGCATCATGCCACAGACATATAGCATTATGTCCCTCTCACCCAGTCACATTATCCTGATACCAGGCTGACCAGTTCTAACACTAACCTCTTAATGCTGAGTGCCAAGCAAGGCAACTGTTAGTACCATTTTTGTAAGTCTTTGGTATGACTCGGTCGGGGATCGAACCCATGACCTCCTGCATCCGAGGCGGACGCTCTAGCCACTATGCCACCAAAGCAGTCCATAAATAATTAGAAACCACACACCATGACACAATGGCAATCTCAACCTTTGAACAACAATGGAAGTCATATATCATTCTGATCTATATTAAACTAAAATTATCACGAGATATTGTCTTGATATGAATATACAAGTATGACTATCAATGCCGGACTTAAAAACACTAAGATACTGAAATCTGAGAAAAAGTATACAATGACAGATTTTTAAATCAGACTGGCAATGGGACAAAGACAATGGATCTATTGGAAGCATACATGAATTAGCTCATTAAGGCTGACAGCCATATTTTTGTGACATTAATTCATTATAGGCCTAAGCAATAAGTACATGTATTATATAATTGACGAACCATTAAGATTTACAATTATGCCAATTAATGTGAGCATCCTACACACTAAACAAAATACAGCTGACAAAACAAGTTTTTAGACCTGACTTTTTTCAAACAAAAACCACTGGTCAAAGAAATGAAATTTGCATTCATATATTTGATTTCCCCTTAGAACAAAATTACTCAAAAAAGTTGCCAAAAATAGTGCAAGTCTGGCATTTCAAAAAAAGGGCATGGAAACTAAAATCAAGGGTCCCAAAAAACTGAAGGAAAAAAAACATCCACAAACAAAAGAGCCAATCTAATATTTAACCAGCTAGTACATGTAACATAATAGTTTCTATGAATCAGACTTGTGGCATTGGATGAATAAAAAAAACATCAATTACAAAACACAAGTGAAATGATTCACCAATGTTAATCAATGCATTGATACATTAATTCAAATATTTACCTTAAAAATGTTTCTTTTAATCTTAAATGGTCCAGATTAATTTAAGGTCGATAACAACTTACTTTTTATGTGTTCTGATATGTATCATAAGGTATGTTTCACCTAAAAGTTTTGATACAAGGGTTGTTTTAGCCACTGGCCTGCCAGCCTGAGGCTTGTTGGTCTTAAGGAAGGCCAATTAATACTAACAGCAGCAGGTTCATAGGGCAAATAAAGTTTTCTTAAGTTGTTATTAAATCATCTTCGCTAGCCAAGGTTCTGATATGTTAACCATATCTACATCTTGGTGGATTGAGCAGATATTTTAGTGCTTTGTCCAAGGGACATCTACTGGATTTCATGAGTTGCCTCCCTAATATATATTGCCAACTAACCAACAGTGTGTAATGGCAATGCATTGTATATCGGCCAAAATTGTAGATGCAATTGACTTCAAAAGGATACATTGTAATTTTGACATCAAAAGTATGACTATGTACCAAAGAGAAGTCATTACAGGTGTATTTACTTATTTATGATTCCATTCAAGTTATGTACTCTGCTTGTCTTGATTATGCAGAAACAGTGTTTAAATTTGAATACTTAATTTTGATTGGATGCAGTGGCTTGCTGCCACATACAATGAAATTCAGACCCAAAACGCAGAAACATCCTATTGATCCACCAGGGTCTATATAGGGCTTAACATATAGGAACCTAGGCTAGTTAAGATGTTATGAAATAAATTCAATTAAATCATAATGTTTCATCTAAAAACTATTTTCCAATGCAAAGTACCATTATTCTGTAAAATATCGGAATGCAGATATCACTGCATTTCACATAGCTTTGTTGTATGGTCTTTAACACTAAATTACAAATGATAGTTTAAAGGAACAGTGTACCAGACTATAACTGCCACTAAATTTTTAACCAATTACAATATGTAATACATTTATGTGACAGTTCATGTAGCAAAATGGGACGTGTGGGTTACAGATGGAACTATTATTAGCATCAAAGGAAGTATAAGAGAAGATAGCATCATTATTTGCCCAAATGGGAGCAGGAGTTAAGCTGCTTGGTGCAGTATGTCCTGCAAAACATGCTACATTTACAACAACAAATTTAACTTTTCTTACGTAATGTAAAACTGAATGAAGGACATTACTGTGTACTACGAAAATTCAGACAGCCATTTGGTCAATATCAATAGGTATAATGTTTCTTTGGATCCAAACAAAACTGAGGTAGCAACAGCACTTCCAGTCTTGAATCAAAAACATATTTGAACTTGTGCATCTATTTATGACTTTTTGGAATAAATACTTTAAGCAATAAAAAAAACGGGTTTTAAGTCATATTTAATACTATGTTCATACACATTTTCAGAAAACTGCAATTTAACATAATAATGAAATTATTTTTATTTGATGGTGAGGGCAAGTTATTTTTCTGTAGGGCCAGTTTAATACCATCAGAACTGGCCCCATTGGCCAATAGTTGTTGTTGTGGGGTTTAATGCCATATTTCAGCACATGATAGGCTATGCATGGTGGCCAGTATTAATGGTGGAGGAAGAACCTGGGAAAACCCCGGGAAGAACCACTGACCCACGAGAAGCTATTGGCGAGCTTTCTCACATACCCACGTTAGCAGAATCATAGACTAGAACCCATGCAGAGGTGAGATGGCAGTGATCCGTAAAGGAAAGCGCTTTGGACAACTCTGCCACTCAGGGCCCCTTTGGCCAATGGATAAATCTATATCAATTTGATGGCTGTGATACATGGCATATGTGTATTGCTTCACTCATACTACAATGTATATAATATACCACAAATAAGGATGGCTCACGCTCATCAATATTTTTTAAACCAGTCCCACTTAACTTTTTTTTGCAAGGTACCTCTTCACTTTCTAAATGTTAAACACCTGACAAATTTTAAGATTTCCCTGTGTAAATAAAATTTATTCCATCAAAAATTACCAAAAATCATTATTATGTTTTCACAGTTTACGAATATACCTTTAAATCTTTCCAGTAAGGGCTGCAGGTATTATCAACATTTAATGCACATAATTATAATCATTGACAGTCTTTGAATTAAATGAATACTTGCCACTAATTTCACTAAGTGTCCTCAGAGTTGTGTCAAAATGAGGACAAAATTACATGTATACATGTTCACTCAATTCTGTGTAAATGGAGAAATATATCAGATTAACATAATACCTAGCATATACCAGAATTTTACATCAAGGATACATTACCAAATCTAGTCAATATGGACCTTACTTATATCACTTCTGAAATCCACTGTATTTTCTGCATGCTTTCTGGCAGTAAATAAATGATTAGATGAGTTCTGTCCAAAAACACACACACATATATATATTTCATTCAGTGTACAATTCAGTGTCTAAAAACAAATGAACAAAAAATCCAATCCCATACTACTAACCCAAACACATGATGAGGTTATCCCTCTGGTCACATAATAATGTTATCCAACCTAATGAACCATGTATACCTGATTATAAGTTGGCTCCAACAATAAAGATTCTGATCTGCTGTAGCATAATGTGCCTGCACATCAGGGTCTATGTTGTTTAATCTACTGATTACTCCTATCAAACTACACAGACCCAAATCTGCCAGTACAATATGTGACAGCAGATCTGGGTCTGTGCATTTTGCAGCCACAGTGGACTTGTGAGTATATATGATACTTTAATGAAATAAAACTAGCATTGCTTCTCACCTTTGATACCTTCCAGTCCACAAGAAAACAGAAGCATACTGAAAAGCAACTAAGTGCATCCAGCAGAAGAATCCATGATTTTATCTCTTACTATCATGAAGGACCATACAAATCCATATAAACATAACTCATACTGGTACTAGAGTTTGCGATTAAATAAAACTAACAGAGAATAAAATAACGGAGCAAATCTGGGTTATAATTACCAATAGTCAGAGCAACAGTGTCTTTCATTGGCAGACAGGAGACGTGAAGGCCAGTCCTAAATATTATCAGAACCCAACATGTGTGTGTGATTGTGATTCGGATTTTTAGATGCAGAAATCAATTTTGGGATTTTTGAAGAAAAAAGTTTTTTAAATTTTACACTGGGGGAAAAGTTTAGGGTCAACAACAAAAATCAAGGACAGTGATCTACTGTATATACTCGCGTATAAGCTGAAAAATTTAGGAAAAAAAAAATAAGGCCTGGAAGAAGGGGTGTCAGCTTATCTGCGGGCCAAGGTCCAAGTCTGAAATTTTTAATGCTTTTTTCCCTCGATTTCCAGGTTTTATTGTTTCTGTCGATCACCAAAGATGAGATCACATGCTAATGATGCCACATGGCTCATAAGATTTGTGCTGTCGTGAAGTGAAACAATTATTTTTTTCTAACTTAAGTGGTAGGATAATGATTGATAAACATGTTTTAACGTACTTGACATCTATTTGACAGATGTCCATCCACCAGAAAATGCAGCCATACGTGTTATTTGAGCCACGGTGGTACGTGTATTTTCCAAAAGAACCGCCATATTAGTAATCTCCAGTCAAGTATTTAACCCTCAGCTAATCAGTAATCATTAAACTCTACGGTATCGTACAAATGCCTGCTAGCTTATTTCAGTGTAAATATGGAAAAAAACTACATATAAAAATAAAAGAATTATGATACTGAAGGTATATACGACAAACATTTTGATTGAGAGTAGAAATACATGTACGACAGTCTTAAAGGAACAATAGCGAGAGGCTCCATAGGGGTTTGTTGCACGCTTAGGAAGGGTAAATAACAGGGCAATATACGAGTCAGCGTGAATAATTGTAAAACAATATAATTTGTGGGATTTCTTTGACAGGTGTTTTAGAAGTAATAGGCAGCCACAGTTTATATACTACTGTTGTTTAGTTGTTTGTAAAGCAAAGTGGTTTGTTAGCGGTAGAGTGTTGTACAACAGCTACCATATGCTTAATCTGTGGTAAATGCCTCAGGGATAATCGGTTTGTTTTGTTGCACAATGCCAATGACTTTACTAATACATGCCGACTCTCAAATGTATTGTTTAATGATATATGGTAGTGGACATGGTTTCTGCTCAAAGTTATAAACTGTCACAATACTTGAATAATGTCCACGCTGAAACCAATCATATTTTGATCAATTGAATCACACTACCGGTAGTTTTTTAAAAAAAACACAAATAAACAACAGTGATAAATAATTATCAAATACAAATTGATAACCAACCACACATGGAAATAATTACAGGATAAGGTATATAAATAGTATACTACCACTATATACAAAAGACCAGGTGCAATTCTTCGGAAACCTTCAATGCTTGTATGGGATATGTTTCGTGCATACAAGACCGATGAAGTAAAAAAGGCCGAAAAGAAAATGAAAACAACACTGGCTGTGATACCAGGAGGTTTAACGTCAGTGTTACAACCTCTTGATGTCTGCCTTAACAAACCTTTTAAGGACAAATTACAAAACATGTGGGCAGAATGGGTTTGTTCAGGGGCTGTGAAAATGACAAAAGGCAGGAATTTAATGAGGCTGGACATCGATTTGGTCGCCAAGTGGGTAAAAGAAGCGTGGGACTCAATTCCATTGGAAATGATTGCAAAATCATTCTGGACGTGCTGTATCAGCAATGCCATGGATGGAACAGAGGATGATGCTATATTTCAATCCGACAATCACAAGGAGAGCGAGAAGGAGAACGACACACTATTGGATGACCATGATGACAATGGCGATATATATGATGAAAGCATGCCCGTAACAAAAGCCAAGTTTCGTGAACTGTTTGCCGAGTCTGATACAGAGCCATATTTTGACGGATTCTAAAAGTGATAGAACTTTTATAATTCATGATTTTAGAATGAGGATTAATTAAATTTCCATTAAGATATAACACTTCAGAATTGTTTTTATTTCAACATATAAATTAACTTTCTTACTTTCATTTTATTTAATAATGTGATTTGCCTAAATAAACATATTCAGAACTCACTTTGTGCATCTTGTGATGTACCAGTAGTCTAGAAATTATGGGTCGGCTTATACGCAGGTCATGCACTTTATAACAGTTTTACCAATTCAGCTTGGGGGGGTTGGCTTATACACGAACGGGCTTATACACGAGTATATACGGTAACTGGAAACCCTTTTTCTTTTTATTGACTCGAAATATGAAAACAAAATATCACAATTGAAGTATTAAAAAATTGTAAAATAAAATCTATGACGAAAAGTACTGAACACAATCTGCAACCTCCATTTTGGAGAGTGGAGAATATAATCCAGTTACTTTAAATAGTTACTTTTGACCAGAGCATAAAAGGTGACCATGTGATCTGACGTAATGGTCATTCCCAGCAATGAATGAGGTATCTAACAGGGGGGTTTTCCCCAAAGGTGGCGATATGAAAATCCACTAAAAATTTACAGCAGGCGAATCAGGTAGAGGCATCCAAAGGCGCTTGTATGCGAATGGAGTAGAGGCATCCAAAGACGCTTGCAAGAAGTAAAGGGTTAAACAAATTTTAATAATTATATCAGTTTTAAAGATGTATTATGAACAGAAACATGGCTCTCCAAATTTTGAACCAAGTTTTCTTGTCCTGGAGAATGTTATTTTTGCATACATCGCTAACTGCTTGTATCCTAGAAAGTTGAACAATTTGCCAGCACATTTGCCATCTGTCATGTCATTGGCACTTGGCTTGTAATAATCAACAGATGGCTGTAGTTGTTGTTGTTGTAGGGTTTAACGCCATTTTTCAGCACAAGATAGGCTATACATGGCGGCCAGTATAATTGGTGGAGGAAGAACCCTGGAAAACCCCGGGAAGAACCACCGACCCACGATAAGCTACTGGCAGGCTTTCTCACGTACCAACGTTAGCCAAGGCTGAGACTCGAACTCACGCAGACAGAGGTGAGATGGCAGTGATCCGTAACGGTGAGCGCTTTAGACCACTCGGCCACTCGGGGCCCCCGATGGCTGTAGTAACTGATGCCTTTAAGACTGAGGCCTTTCCACATCTTTGCTAGCCATGGTTCCAATATGATAACCCTATCTATACCTTGGCAGATCGAACAGATACACTGGTTCTTTGTCCTAGTGACATCGATTGGATTTCATGAGTAGCATCCCTTAGTATTTAATGCCAACTAACCAACAGCATGGTGCATTGTACATCAGTTGAAAATGGTGTGGACAATTGACCTAAAAAGGATACTTTTAAAGTGTAACATCAAAAATATGACTATATACCAGAGGGAAGACATTACAGGTGCATTTGAGTGAAAGGTATTTATGTAAATGAGGACTGGCACTGGAAAATTGTTAATTTATCAGTTCATCCAAGGTGTAGATATGGTTATCACATCTGAACCTTGGCTAGTGAAGATGGCCTTCCCAGGGCCACATGCCATTTGCTCTTGTTCTCCTTTATCTGAGAAGTGTATGAGAAGTGTATGCAAATTTTGTGTGCCATCTTGTGGTTGCTTCATCATCTCCTAGCTACAGCAAAAACCTCGAGGATTTTTCAAGCTGGTAAATCCCTTCCTTGACTTTTGCTAAATGTCAAGTTGTAAATTAATATCCTTTCATATGGAGATGTAGTATGCAGATTACACATTAATGTTGTTATCTCACCTCTGTCTGCGGCGGTTCAAGTCTAAGATTCAGCCAATGTGGGCATGTGAGAAAGCTTGCCAGTAGCTTCTCGTGGGTCGGTGGTTCTTTCCGGGGTTTTCCGGGTTCTTCCTCCACCATTAATACTGGCCGCCATGTATAGCCTATCGTGCTGAAAAATGGCGTTAAACCCCACAACAACAACAACAACAACATTAATGTTGACCCTCTTGGAGAAAGCTTGCTTTATAGTCCTTGTGAAGACGATTGGTCTGATGATGCAAAAGAGTCCCTCCCTCCCTCTCTCTCCCTAGTTAATTGATGTTAATTAAGCCACAACTTGAAAATGACACATAAATTAAAAAATGACTGTAAAGGAAAAGGTCCAAGTTACCAAATACCGTAATGATCCCATGTTGTGAAAAGTAACATATTTTGTATTTTTCCAAACATTAAAATACTGTCCCCAAAATATATGCACTTGATAAGAAAACATTCAAACATGCAATATTGGTGACAAGCATTTGATTAGCGATCTTCTACACAGGCACCTAATATGGTTGTTGTTGTTGTTGTTGTTGATGGGTTTAATGCCATTTTTCAGCACACGATAGGCTATACATGGCAGCCAGTATTATTGGTGGAGGAAGAACCCGGGAAAACCCCCAGAAAGAAACACCGACCCATGAGAAGCTACTGGCAAGCTTTCTCACATTACCACATTGGCCGAATTCGCGACTCAAACCCACGCAGAGGTGAGATAGCAATGATCCGAAACGGAGAGCACTTTAAACCACTCTTTTCTGCCTTTAGACCTAGAACCTACAAGTTTCACTCCAAAGTTTGGCCAAAGAACTTACTCTAGAACAACATTATTCTCCAAATGTAAATTTCTTCGACTACAATGACCCTGACCTTGACCTCTGACACCAAATAAATTGGCTTTTTCCATATCTTAGAGCATGCTCTTCACAAACTCTAATCAAGGTATATGGTCTATAATGAAAGTTATTATGACAAAACCATTTTTCTTCTTTCAGTCACTGATCTTAACCTTTGATTTTTTTTTAAAACAACAATATCAATATATTTCCTAATTGCGCAATGTACAAGTCAGCCAGTAACTTTAATGAATGTACATGGTAAAAAACTTTATGCAAAAACAATATTTATTTCAGTTAGTTACATTTATCACTGGGCTAAGGAACTTATAAGATTTTCCTTATCCTTATGTGCAAGCCATCCATAAATTTTGTTAACTGTAGATGGTAAATAGCTCTAGGTATTGTGCAGAAAAAAATAAAATTTAAATGACCGTTCTTTTATGTTTCAACCCCATAATCTATCAGTTGTTCCCTACAACAGTACAAGCTATCAACAAAGTCCAAGAACTGTTGATGGCAGACAACTGGAGTTACTGTGTGAAAGCTAATTGGTAACAGACATGTGGATGGGCAGACATTATAATACACTGTCTTATGAATGGTGGTATAATTTAACAGAAGAAATTATGAATTGAAACCAAAAACCTACAACTTTGTCATGGCAACAGATGCTACTATTACCTTCACCATTTTTTTTTTTACTATGCTAATGAGAGTAGCTTATAAACCATTGATTCAACTTTTCTATAGCATTCATTTTTTTGCCATGTTCGGGCAAAACTTTATGCTTATATAGCATCAACTGTACACTACTGTAACTTGCTCCAATAAATGAGCTGCACTGAAAGTCACTTCCTTCTGCAGTAATGACATGTTTTGTTCCTGCTTGAGTAATTTAAAGTCAACCAAACATCTAAGAACATCTTTACACAGTGGTCACTTAGCAGCCAATATACAGGCATGGCTAGACTGCATTCATTTAGCACTTTTTGGGAAAACAATAAGAATGAAGAGACACAGCTCATTACCCATTAGCACTTTAATACTACTGTATGACATCTGTATAGATTAAAGATCAGTGTGGCAAAGACAGGGCCTGCCATTAATTTCAAGTTCGAGGGTGAGGTGCCAAAGTAGACAGGACATTTGGCGGACTTCCCCCAATGGGGGATACAGGTGTCTTTTAAAGTAGCCAGGTGTCAAGTAAAAGTAGTCAGGTAAATCACCCAGCTCCTGGCTGATAAGGAAAGCCCTACACAGTCATGTCCCAACAATTTAATCCTTAAAAACAAAATTCTGTTGTTTTTCAACTTTTTTTTTCCATTTAGAATTTGTAAACACCTAACGCAAGAAACCATAAAATGTTTGATCTGTACTCCATAGCTGAGGCAAAGCATCTTCAACTAGTTGACTAATTCCTCAAAATTAACTTGGAAGATAAAAAAATAACATTGCACATTTACTCCATGGTCAAGTAAGCAACAAACTATATCTGTCTAATTTCAGGCTGCTGAAGGCTTAAGTACTTTGAGTAATTAACAGTACCTTGATTAACAGCTTTTACTTTCCAATTATATTTTTATCCCAAAATGTCTAAAAGTTCAAAAGCAACATTAATTCACATTGGATGAAGAAAAATCATAACTATGCACTTAATGACCAACCTTCAGTTATTTTTTCAATAACTACCACACCACTGCAATATTCCAATTCATGATGTCCTCTGTACCTTGATAAAACTGCACACTTCCACTATACCAGTCCTGCTGTAATTAAACACTGAAGCAAGTGTTACATACATTAGGGTGTGTACAATCTAGTGCTTTTCTCAAGCCCTTGTTATGTGATTCATGCTCAGGTATACAGATACTGACAGTAACATGTCTTGTAAATACATGGGGCTGACTTGTTCATCAACTGCTAAACCTTCAAACTGAACAGAATGTAAGAGATAACAATAGCTACAGCTTGGCATGGCATTAACATATAGACTGGTCTCAGCCTTGTTCAACTAGAATACAGAAAGCGAAACCTGGATTACTAGGATACTTTCTTCACTTCAGTTGTAAGGTAGACTAAACATGCATATATTTACTTCATCCAGATTTTCAGTAACTAAAAAAACAAATTTCCTCTCTTTTTTCATCAATTGTGTGAATTCTAAGGTAAATTTATATATATAAAACTTGACCAAAAAACAAAAGTCACTTGACACCTATACCCCAACAGATCTGTAGCTATTTAATCACACGCCTTTACTCCTTAAGCCCCGCTGTAAACCAACATCAAGACAGCAGCACCTTCAAAGGGTAACTAATGTGTATAGTGTCAAATAACCAGACACATTTTTCTTTTTGTCTTTCTTAGCTGAGAAGCAAAATTTTAAGCATGTGCTTTCATTTACTCTAGATAATTAATGATCATATGTAACATCTATCCTTTCATCTTAACTTGGTCAGCACATGTATGTATGTATGTATGTATGTATCTTATGTATGTATGTATGTATCTATGTATGTATGTATGTATGCATGCATGTATGGATGCATGTATGTACCCACGTCTATACCAATAGGGTTCAAAAGCATGACAGCCCAAACTATGTTATTTAATGCCAATTAAGACTTTTAAAAACCTAACAATTGCAAATAACATTAGAAGATAAACCCATCCAATAAATATAAACTTAAACAAAATGAAAAAGATGTTACCATTCTTCAAAAGGTATGTAAAATAAAGATTTTAAAAATACAACCCTTAAAACGTAAAAGTAAAATTATTTATTTAAACCACGTTCTTTTAATAACCTCAAGATTTTGACTTGTGGTACATCATCAAAAGCATTTTTAATGAAATTCATAAAAAATGTTTGTCTCATTATGGAAAATAATATATTTGAAAAGTATTACACAAACCTTACTAGAATTGGAGTAACTAAGGTTTAAATTACTGCTCAATAAATTGAACAGTAAAACAAAAATTAATACAGTCGGACTGCATAAAATCAGAATTTGCATAAAATTATTACTAACAATTTATTTAGAGAAGACTATCATGTTTCTAATTCAAATTGGAAATAAATATTGACAATTATTGAGTATAATAAGATATAGAAGACAAATGTAGAAATGTGTTTATATTTAACTGATGCCCTGGAAATGTAATAATATTAATAATAATGAGGACTTTGTATAGCGCCTAATCTTTAGAAGCTCTAAGCGCTTTACAACGTTAGACAACACCTATAAGATAAAAAATATATAATATGATTACAAAAACAAACACCATGAAATTAGAAAACTTAAAAAAAACTTGCTGAGAATATTTAAGGTAGGAAACATTATTAGGTCTTTAAGTTTGTTCTTGCAGTCTAAATAAGTGAGTTTTGAGAGCCTCTTGAATGTGATCACTGTGTCTTTGTGTCTAAGTTCAATGGGCAATTCATTCAACATTACTGGACCCTGGTATGCAAAAGAACGCTGTCCATATGATTTTGTTTTCATAGTGGGAATAATGAGTATACGATTGTCAGAAGTGGAGCGTAAGTATCTTGCTGGTGTGTATACATGGGTCAGGTCAGATTGGTATGCTGGACTGGAGTCAGACAGTGAAAGGATAGCCAGTGTAGCATACAGAGCAACAGGGAGGTGTGCTCTGATCGTGTTTTTAACTTTTTGAAGTTTCTGGAGTAGATATTGAGATGCACCAGACAGAATTGAGTTACAATAGTCCAGTCTTGAAAGTACTAATGAACACACAAGTGTTTTAGTGGCATCAACTGAAAGATATTTGCGAATGGAGCTGATGTGTCTCAGCTCAAGATATGCAGCCTTGCATATGTTCATGACATGTTGGTGCAATGTGAGAGTACTGTCCAGAGTTTCGTACTGATTGTGTGAATTTAATGTTGGTGTTGCTGGTATTTATTGTTTGAGGTAAAGGATGTGAATGAGAAAGTCTTTGTGTTGTGAACAGAATGGCCACAGTTTTATCATCATTCATCTGCAGGTTGTTATATGTCATCCCAGAAATGCACCTCTCTACACCTTGGATGGTAGCATCAACTTCAGTTGGGTGGCTAGATTTGTATATTTGGGTGTCATCAGCGTACAATTGGTGAGACACTGGATGATGATCTATGACACTTGAGAGCGATTGAGTGTACAGAATGAAGAGAATGGGTCCAAGAACAGACCCCTGTGGAACACCACAATATAGATCAACTGGGCTGGAGTGTATTCCATTTGCAGATACAATTTGTGTCCTGTTGACTAAGTAGGACTTGAACCACAGTAAGGCTGTATCATGAATGCCAAATACATGCTCGAGATGGTGAATATATGATGTATAAAATTCTGCAGACAAATCAAGGAGGGTGAGGACTGTAATTTTCCGCTGTCCAACGCAGACAGAATGTCATTAACTACTTTTAGAAGAGTAGTTTCAGTACTGTGGCAAGGGCAATATGCAGATTGTACATTGCTAAAAAGACTGTTTGAATTTAGATGAGATACAAGCTGGAATAGAACAACCTTTTCTAAGATTTTTTATATGAATGGGAGATTAGAAACTGGGTGGTAGTTCTTTAAATCGTTATGGTCTAGTGTTGGTTTCTTCAGTAGAGGCTTTACAATGGCAGTTATGAAAAATGATAGGAATTCCCCAGATGAGAGAGAGGTATTAATAACATCAGTTAGTGAAGGCAATACTGGGTCTAAGCACTCAAGCAGCAGTGATGTTGGAATTGGATAAAGTTCACACGACTTTGGTGCACTGTTCATCAGGATTGTATGTACGAAATCCATAGAGACAGGTTCAGATGCTGCTAATGGTTGCCACTCAAATTCTATATCCCAACTGTATGGTGATGAGTCAACTAAAGAATCGTTGATTATTATGCCAGCTGAATGTGCCAAGTTGAACAGGGTCACAACCAAATTCTGTTAGAAAATGGTGAAAATAAAACTTAAACAGAATCTACATATGGTAAAGTTGTGCAAAGATGACATTTATGAAGGTTGGATGGTTGGAATGGGTCAGGAATGCATGTATATTTGGTAAATACAAAATTGGTATTTTATCAGAAGAAATAAATATCCCCTGTATCTACAACTCTTGTCTTCTATCATTTTCAATCATCCCAAACGCCACTGATCAGGTCAGTATATGTGTCTGGAATGCTGACTTCATATAAAAAGCTAGGGTACCACTAATGGTACATGACACCCTGCCTACACAAGGCATGTTTGGGGTGCCACTGATGGAACATGACACCCTGCTTGCACTAAGTAAGTTGTTTGCATTTATTTTCTGCAGTATACTCAAAGTACTCCTTGGAGAAAAAAAAAAGAAAGAAAAAAAACCTGGTTCCAACAGCTTTCCAAGGTCAATCTAAACCCATCTGGAAACTTCTCTTGACCAAAAATTTCACATGGAATTAGTTGTTCAAGAGGTTCTTTCTTGGGTAAATGGAAACTTATGTACATTCTGTGCATTCACATGCTTAAAAGTCCAACTGCAAACTGCATGGATAAGATCTGTCATCACATGAGAGCTGATCTGGGTCAATGCATGTGTTAGGAGTAATCAATAGAACAAAGAAAGCAGCTGATCTGTCAGCACATTATGTGCAGATCAGAGTCTAAGTAGTTTGCAGCTGGACTCAATTTATAAGCAAATCATCACTGTATCAATAAGTTTCAGTTACTGTCCATGAATCAAATACATGGGTAAAATCAATTTTTAAGAAGAGCAATCAGCAACAATTTCAAAAAATTATCGGCTAAATCATGAAGAAATGGAGCAAAATACCATTCCTAATAACACACCAAGGCAGCCATCATGGACAGGCCTGGGCAGGTATTGAACCTATAACCCTAGGATTAGAAGTTTGATGCTCTATCAACTTACTTACTGCAGCAGTAACAATGACCGTATGATTCAGGCTATGGACTCCACAGGGGCCCAGGGTGGCTGAGTGGTCTAAAGTGCTCCTCTTTACCAATCACTTCCACTTCACCACTGTCCATATTGGTTAGAGTCTCTGGTTCTGCAACGTGGGTATGTGAGAAAGCTTGCCACTAGTTTCCTGTGAGTCAGTGGTTTGGAGTTTTCCTGAATTCTTCCTCCAATAGTTATACTGGCTGATGTGTATACCCTATCACACGCTGAAAAATGGTGTTAAACCCAAACATACCACCACCAACACTGACTTCCAAATGAGAAACTCACACATCATGCATATGTTAAGTCTTGTTGAAATCGGACAACAAAAGTTCTTGACCAAAATGAAGTGCAAACTGCCTGATCTATTTTTAAGAATAGCAACCTTGACCTTCAAGGTGCATAATTAACATCAAATGGGTCCTTATTACAGTATACTATATTTCATTTAAAGCAAGCCATTTCAAAATTTGTCACTGGACAATAAATTTTTGCATGGCAATGACAACTGCAAAATACATTAAGATTATCCTAAATTTAGCACTTTTATAAATGGTACAATACAAATTGTACTGCATAGTTCTGATCCATCTTCATTACTGCTGGGGAATCCCTTGCAATCAATTGAAGGAAGCAAGATATTTGATGCAGTCAAGAAATTTATAAAAGCCATCTTGATAAGGGGTTTTAAACATATGCCAGACTCATTCGTCCAGCCCACAGACTCTTGTTAGTGTCAAACATGTATGCTCATCATGATAGTTCACAATACTTATGGCCATGCTATAGTGAAGTATATTTATATCAAATATGGCCCACCATAGCAAATGAGTCTGACACCCATGATCCAGATAATTTATATTACCACTACAGTGATCATAATGCTTTCTTCACCTCTGGTTACTATACCGAACTCTACATTTATCCACCCCACACAACCCAGCAATAAGAACAATATACGAATCTCATTTATTTTCCCTCGTGTTAATAATAATAATAATAATAATAATAATGCTTTATTTATAGAGGGTGACTCATTAGTCAATGACTATTCTGAGAGTATAACAATGCACATTATATGAAGACAACAATAATTACTGTTTACTTTAACGTGTTTAGTATTAAAATACTACATTCTTTTATCTATTTGAAACACATACATATTCATGATATCTCTTCTTAACACACTGACCCTTGGAGGTTTTTGTTGTTTTCGCCTGAAATTCGAGTAGGAAACACATTTTGAAAGCTGTTTCTGAATACATCCTAATACCTCAACTTCAGGTGATCTTCCAATAACATACTGCCTAGCTGTGTTAGAAACATCATTTTCATTGGCTATTTGGCTCGGTGCACGAGCAGAAAGGTAAAAGTTTGATTTTTTATATAAATTTTTTTTGGCTTAACGGACACATTATTTTTTTATCAAGACCACTCTTCATCCCAAATGCCCATCTTATCGTACTTTTTGCAAAGGTTCATCTGTCTGTTTGCAGTTCATACCAGTCTGCCTTAGATCTAAGACCAAAAAGTCTAAAATCCAGACACAAAATCAGATTCTGACCACAGGTGAATTTTGAGTGAAAGAAATTGGGTCCAAAAAATTAGGTTTTTCCCTCTGCACTTGTAGTGCAACATAAATTCCAGATTATTTGGTAGCATTGTAGAGCTACATCTGTCTACCTTTCTATAATACCACCCACTTTAGTGTAACGTACATGACCTTGATGCTACAGAGCTCGGTAGTAGGCTACTACCTCCTGCCACATAAACTCGTCGGCAGGGGTTAATGTGTTAAATGTGTTAAATACTCTAATATTTTCAGCAGATTTTACATGTTGTGGAAACTTTTCCTTGGAACTATACCAGAGTATCGGAAGCTCTTTATAAATTGCTCTGTTCTTGGTTTTGGTGCTAGGAGGCCTTCCATGTAATACTGATCTCAAATGGTATTGTGTTGCAAAAGGCCTGAACAAGTTCTGAAGATACATGTACTCTGGTGCAGTTCCATGTAGACATTTATATAAAAGAACTCCCTTGTGAAAATCTATCCTGTAATATACTGTGAACCATTTGAGTTCTGTAAATAATGCTTTTGAGGGATGATCAATAGATGCATCTAAAATTACGCGTGCTGCTCATTTCTGAAGTTTATAAATCCTGTCAAGCTTAGATTTAGCACAGTTCCCCCATACATTTGAACAATAATCCATTGTTGGAAGAATACGTGACTTGTAGTATAGATTTCGAGTTTCCATAGGTAAATATTTCTTGATTCTGCTGAGTAGGGCAATTTTGGATGACAGTGTTTTACAAAGTTTACCAATATGGTCATCCCATAACAAACCTAGAAGCTTTTTATGATTGACATTTTCTAACGGATGATTATTTATTGCAAGAGATTGTTCTGGGTTCCCTGGCTTGTGTAGCTTTTGTGATGTCCCCAAAATCATATTTTGTTTTACCTTCATTAATTACCATCCTATTTTCTTGTGCCCAGTTTTGGACTCTAATAAGGTCTGAGCTTAATCTCATTTGGATAATTTCAGTATCAGAACTAGATGTATACATGGTTGCATCATCTGCAAACAAATCTGTATTTGTGGATTCATTTTTTAATGGTAGAGTGTGTGTGTGTGTGTGTGTGATTTTTACCTCAGCTTTACCAATTTTTCAGTCATATTGCTAGCATGTCTGCTGTGTGGCAGTTTATAGTGATGTCTAGCACTGGGTATCATGACGCAGACACGTAGCATGATGTCCCACCCAGTCACATTATCCTAACACTAACCTCTTAATGGTGAGTGCTATGCGAGGCAGCTGTTAGTACTATTCTTGTTAAATCTTTGGTATGACTCGGCCGGGGTTCGAACTTCCCGCTTCCGAGGCAGATGCTCTAACCACTAGGCCACTGAAGCAGTCATTTAATGGTAGATCATTGATACAGGTAAAAAAGAGGTAAGGGCCTAAAACTGAGACTTGAGGGACCATGAATGAATTGTGGGAGTTTGAGAGCTAATATTGCCAATGCTGACTTGCTGAGACCTTTGGTTTAGGTATGATCTAAACCAGTTTAACTCATTCGGCCCCAGAGGTTTTTGTCATTTTCACCTAAAATGCGAGTAGGAAAGACATTTTGGGGGCTATTTCTGAATACATTGTAATACATCGGCTTTCAACATATTTTCCATGAGACTAATGCCTAATTGTATTAGAAACATCATTTTCTACTGGTTATTTTGCTTGCACATTGTTTTTTGCTTAATGGACCAATCATTTTCATATAGAGACCGCTCCTTGTTCCAAATGACAACCTTATCCTAGTTTTTGCAAAGGTTCACCTGTCTGTGTGCAGTTCAGACCGGTCTGCCTTAAATCTGAGGCCAAAAGATATAAAATCCAGACACAAAATCACAATCCGACCATGAGCAAATTTTGGGTGAAAAAAACCGGGGGTTAATAAAATGAGGTTTTTCCCCTCTGTATTTTGTAGTGCAATGAGAACTTTCAGATTATTTGTTATCATTGTAGAGCTATATCTGTCTGCTTTTTTGTAATACCACCCACGCTGGTGTATCTTAAATGACCTTGATGCTGCAGAGCTTGGAAATAGGGCACAGCCTCATCACATCTACAGGCGGGATTGGGGCCGAATGAGTTAAAGATGGATTGTAACAGTTCAACTTTTACAGAAGAATTTCATGATCAACAAGATCAAAAGCTTTCTTGAAGTCAAGGTAAACAATCCCAGTCATATGTTTATTATCCATTTCCTTCAGCCAAAGATCAATTAATTTGGTAAATTCTGTTTGGCGCGAGTGGTACTTTCTAAATCCTGATTGCACTTTATGAAATAGAGAGCATGATTAAAAAAATTTATAGTCCTGAATGGCTACAAGTTTTTCAAATAATTCTGACAATACAGGTAGAATTGATATTGGCCTGTAATTTCCAGAACCTCCTTTTCTTCTTTCTTAAAGACAGGCGTAACGTTTGCACATTTCAGTGTTTCTGGAAAATTACTAGTCATTATACTTAAGTTTATTATATGCGTTAATGACTTCGTTATTACTGGTGCAACAATTTTAAGAATTTTTGGACCAATACCATCCAATCCAGATCAAAAACATCAGCTTCACTAACATTAGCTATTGAAAAATAATTATCATCAGGAATTTTATCTCTTATAAAGGATAGAAGAGCATCAAGTTCAATTGGGCTGTTATTTATACTGTTACTGGAGATGCTTATGAAGAAATTGTTGAACATTTCCACAATGTCTTGTACAGATGTTGCTATATCATCATTTTGTTATGTCTACAGGGAAAACAACTGTTCTTGGGTGGGTTCAGCTCATTTTGATGCTTCCACAATGTCTTGGTTCTCTTACTTTCATCAACAGCCAGACTGCTCTGGTGGCCTGGTGGTTAGAGTGTCAACCTCAGATGCGGGAGATAGTGTGTTCGATCCCCGGCAGAGTCATACCAAAGTCTTACAAAAATTGTACAAACAGCTTCCTTGCTTGGCGTTCAGCATTAAGAGGTTATGTGTTAAGACTGGTCAGCCTGGTGTCAGGATAATATGACTGTGTGAGACATCATGCTACATGTCTGCGGCATAATGCCTCAGTGCTAGACATCACTATTAAATGCCACACTGCAGACATTGTAGCAATATGACTGAAAAATTGTAAAAGCTACGTTAAAAATCCAAATCACATGCACATACACACTCGTCAATAGCCTGTTTATAGTAGCTCTCTTTTGTCTTATCTATCAGGTGCTTAGTTTTATTCCTCCACAGTCTATAGCTTTTCAGGTCTTTTTTCTTGTGGAAATTATCTCTTAGGTGCCTAGCCTCATTGATCTCAGGGGTTATCCAAATGGGTGTCATTTGGTGTTTAACCCTTCTTGCTTTAATTGGGGCATGCTTGTCTAAGGCTGCATGGAACATCTGATACCATTTGTCTAAGGCAGTGTTGACACATCAGCTATATTGCACACTGATTGGAAGGTAGGGCCTAACCGAAATCGCCTCGGACATTCGCCTCGACCGAATATCCCGTTTTTCAGTACTATTCGGAAGTATTCGCCTTGGCAAATAATACGCGCACAAATGGTTACAAGCAAAATAATTCAATAAATATCAAACTTTTTAAAAAATGTTTTTTAATACATAATAATTTACTTAAAAATAAATTATAATTACACAAACCGTTAACATTCCATTGGACTTCATGAATCATGATTGATGATAATTTATTTAACTCAATTTCCTTTAGTAATTTCACTAGCATTCCCCAGGTGGTGTAACTTTTCTGCTTCCGGTAAATATTTGACTGTAGAGACGCCATTTGTAAAAAAATCTTAACAAAATTTAATTATTACATATTCAAAATAAAATTGATAAATAATAAATATATATTCTAAAATACTCATCGAAAAATGTCTACTCCGAAAATAAGAAGCAAGATTTCAAACTTTTTCACTGTAAATGCTGTGGACGAATCGAAAGCAAATTGTGATGTCTGCAATGAAAGGCTAACATGAGGCAGCAAAAATGCTCATTCGTATGGAACTTCAGTTCTAATAAATCACCTTCGATCCTTCCATCACTCTGAGTATGACGAATACACCAGATCCACAGACAGCCACAAAAGAGAGATGATGAAGAAGATTTAAAGAGGCGATATATACGGTACACAAAAAGTTTAAGCTTCGCATACGATAATGAAACAGTACTCTCCGGAGTCGCACCTACTACTCGGTTCGTGCCTGGATCTGGCAAATAGTACATCCAAATACTCGGATTCGGTACTCGGTGAAAATTACCTACTCTGTTAGGCCCTATTGGAAGGGTTTGCAAACTAAATCATTTAAGAACATTTCCTCATCAAACTGTTTAAAGATCCTATATTGTATTTCAATGTGTTGACCATTTTTAGATGATTTCGGAACATGTCTGGTTATACAGACTGAGTAGTGGTCACTCAGTGGGTCCACTGGCACATTCATTTCACTTATGTTTTCAGGTTTATTAGTACATGTATAGACATGATCAATGATAATACTGTAGCACTCTTATCTGTTACTCTAGTTGGTGTGTTAATTGAGTAAAGTTGTAAGTTTCAAAGTTACTTATCCATGTTAACGGTGGATTTTTCATGTAGTCAATGTTAAAATCACCTAATATGATAGCTTCTAAATCTTCCTTTAGTAATGCTTTTTGAATTTGCACCTCAAATCTATCAATCGAATCAGCTGTGGAACTAGGTGTCCTGTAAACTGAACATAAGAGTATTGGCTTTGATTGGGAAATGGTTACTTCAATCCAGATACTCTCTACCCCAACATTCTCTAGATCAACATGTCTGTTATAACTAATGGAACAGTCTACATAAAGAATATCCCACCTCCATGGATTCACTATCTTTTCTTTCAAAGCTGAACCCCTAAGTTCAGAAAGTCAAATCATCAGCATCATCAGAAAGAAAGGTTTCACATAGACCTAGAATACTGACTGATCTAGTTTGCTGTATTAACCTAATCTCATTCAGTTTAGGGAGGTTGTGTTGAATATTTAGGTTATTACTTGCAACCTCTTTTGAGGAGGCCAAAGACATGACAATTTTGAACACAGAATTGATTTTCACACAAGGTAGTAAGCAATGTATTGTTTTTAGTCTTGACAGATCTCATTTCAGCATCTTGATTATTTACATAAACACTTGAAGATTACAAGATCCATCTGTTGTACCATGACCACATGTAGTGGATACATGAGTGATAAAATAATATGCTCACATTTCATCACTATTCACAAAACAACTTTGCAAGATTCTTTTTTTCCTTCTTTCATGCTTCCAATGTTCAGTTCAATTCAATCAGTTAAAGAACACTGTTCACAAGGAAAGAGCTCTACAAGAACAGATTTGTTTGTTGTTTAATCTTGTATTTGTGATGTGTTATCAAAGAATTGATTGATGATGACACCTGGAATCTTTGGAACCAAGTATTGTAGAAATGCAGTGCAGTGCTAACATATTGTCTTGAGAGAAATGAAATTGCCAAATCTATTCTTAATGACAGTGACCTTGACCTTCAAGTCATGTTCATTGTCTCATCATGCTGTGGAGGTCTTGCAGCCATGTGCATCCCATCAGATTTATCTCAAAGCAAGATATATACAGTCATACAGAGGGCAATATCTAGCTCTACTATGCTTGCTTTCACTCAAGGATTGACAACAGATACTGAATGGACCCTCCATGAATGCACTCTGAACAGAATGTTCAGTTTTTGGGACAGAACATACATGGATTTTTTTTGCCACAAGCCTTGATGCTTGCTTTCTAGATTTTGTGTCACTCCTTCCATAATGGCTTGGGAAGTGGATTTACTATCAATAAAATGGGACAATTTGTAGGGTTAAACATTTCTTCAGATACCATCGATTCTCTAGAAGTCCAACAATGTGTGACAGACAGACAACTGTGACAAAATCTTGATTACATGATATGATGTCAGCCAGCATACCTATGGTTTCCACTATGACCAGAACTGAGTGGTCAGCCAGCACTTCTAACTCTCAAGACATCTGCTGACCTTGCCCGAGTTCCAATTCAACACAGGAATCTCACCATCTTCCATCTACATGCCTGGAGACTAATCAATCTCTAAAGAAACAATGATTGCAGAGTCTGCTGCCCAGATTTTTTTTTTACAACCTGAGTCTTCCACGTATCTGATCTATATGTTCAAGTTCAAAAAATTATGGATGGATTATTTTAATGACACATGAATCCCCTCCATTCAGCTGTAGCAAATGGCACAGACTTCTTGTTCTTTTCTTCTACAAGAAAAAGAACTCAAGCCCAACACATTAAGTGTTACCATTCAGCAACCAATGTCACCTCTTCTCTTAACCACACCAGATTTCACTGGTGGAAAAGAATGGGTGTCAATGCCAGAGAAGGATACTCCTGGCACTGAAGCCAGTATCCTACTTTAATTATAGAGGGGACCCACTGATGATCCAATATGCTTGACCAGACCTGCATCCACAGGAATCCTTGGAAGATGCATGGATAGAGAGGAAGCAAGTCCATAAGACTGCACCACCCCACTCCCACTAGTCTTATATAAAGGGGCCTAAAAACTGCTATCTTGGGCGAGAGGAGAGCTTTAATTGGGGTTGCTTCTTGGAATGGGGCTGATTCCCTTTAAAGAACTTTGCTGAAGGCCCCAAGGGGCAATCAAGATGAACAAGCTTCCTGGCTGGTCTAAAGCAGATGCAAGGGACTAGTCATTCAGATCCTGGAACGCCACAGAAGGAATGATACCTCGAAGAGAATCACTACCTCTAAGGAAGCAACCCCAAGACAGCTCTTACTGTAATCCAGTAAAACTTCTGCAGTGTCCAGGGCAACATCCTCCCAGAGGTGGATCAACTCCACTGACAGTGCCGTGGATCCTGGACAATTAAATGGCATGCCATGAAGTTCTAGGCCTGGGGCAACCCCTTGTCTCTCCAAACTGGTTTGGGTCACATACAGAGTTAAAGAAAGCATGAAACTTCAGTAAAAGACAAGATCTTCATCTTCCACTGCCCGATTTGTCAGGTTGGTAGGAGGCAGGAAACCCGATTGGAGGGAGTACTGTCTACATGTGTTCTTTGACAAACTCACTAAAGTCCACTGGGATCCACTGAGGGTACAATCTTGCTCTCACCCTTGAAAGGAGGCAGGACTTTCTGACCCAACATTCCTATGTTGAAGAGACCTGAGAGTAGTGGTACCCACAGCCCACAATTCCTCACATGGAGCAATGGGACTGTAGACTTGGCAGGATGTCAAAAATGTATACGAACCTTCCTCAAACATTTTAGGAAAGAAGACCAGCCCACTTCTTTCCTCTTTGACTCCATACAAGTAGGTTAGGTGGGTCCACCCTTCCCTAATTGATATGTTTAAATTCAGTGGCATGGCTAAGGGGAGGGGGTTCTTGACACAATCCCTGTCCCCATACCATTGAGGTTCCAATAATCAGTGAAAAGTACTCAAAAATAAATGCCTGATGCCTAATGCTAAGTATCCTATCAAAGGCCAACCAGTTAACTCAGATATGATCAAGGGAAGGGGAGGGGAGCACAACTCCCTCTTTACCCAATTATTTCTTCCTGGGACCAAACTGTCACCAGCACTGGGAAAGTCAAATCAGCTATCAGAGGTCCCTAGAGCCTTGCAGTTCTCCAAATAGAATGATCCCATATCCTTCATGGATCTTGGAATACTCTTCTTTAATGAAGAGGAGAACCATATTCTCCTGGGATCAAGGTGTTTTCTTTTTTTTTTCTCAAGTCCCCAGGGTCTAAAAGAAGGAACCTATATTATCACAAGATGTGAAGAAAGGTCATTCTTCCTCTCCTTATATATTCGCCTTATCTCAAGTGAGACTCCATGCCTTATCTGACAGCAAACAACATAACAGACAACCTTCCATACATGTACAACTACAGCAAGACTGGTAGGTGGGGTGTGTATCCCAAGGGGCTTACTATGTTACCATTTTACCCACAATCTGCAACTTTTAATTAACAAAGTTCAAAAGTCTTGATAACAATAATCATGTGTGACTTTATTAACATTATTTAACACCAGCAATACGATATCTAACAATACTGTATGAGGACAATGGTGTTTATAACACCAGTAAAACTTGCTATTGATGAACTCTGAAACACACTATTTTGTGACAATGATGGTGTGATACATACCAAGAACATGTAAGATTCAATGAACCATCAACCAGAAGAAGCATGAAGATCACAAAAATTTCAGAAGAGGATGATGAAACCGACCACAAAAGTCCAGAAATATCCCAACACAATTAGTTATTAATACTAGGTAGATGGTATTTTCTAATGTGGATAAGGGTAACTTTTCCATCTTCAAAAGGTAAGCAAAACAATAATGACAGGTATTGTACTACCAATATTAAAGCTAAAATAGATCCCGCACCTAATACATTCTTCAGTTATTTGACATTCAGAGTCACACTGATACAGTTCACTTTGCTTTACATCTTGTGCCATTATTTATGTCATAGACTTGTTCTCCAGACAATGTTTATCATTAATATATGGCATCTGCAAGACAAGTTTGAAAAACAGTCTTCTAGGAAATTTTTCATACACAGCTACTATAAACAGAACAAATTTACAACATATTTTTATATGTGTACTCCACTCAACATGCAGGCACAATATATATTTGTGAATAATAAGAGTTTAAAAAAGGACAAACACAGCTTTTTACTGCTTTATTTCATGCACTGGGAAGCATTATAAGGAAGCAATTCAAGGTATGGCACTGAAGTGATTACATCAAAATCATAATAATTGGCAGGATATATTGATAAATGTAAAAGTATACCAAGTATTTAAAGAGTAAAATTATTCAGCAGTGTTCTTCACCATGAAGATAGGACACCCAATGTGGTATTATGTCACACCTTCATGATGTACAAGAATACCATGTTTAATCCCATGTCACACCTTCTTGATGTACAAGAATACCAAAGTAGTACAACTTCTTGGTGTACAAGAATACAAAGTTTAATCCGTGATACATTCATGATGTACAAGAATGCCATGTTTAATACCCATGTCACACCTATGTGATGTACAAGAAAACCTAGTTTAATCCCTTAATCTCAGACTGTTCCAGTGGCCAAGTGGTTAGAGAGTCTGACTCAGATAAGGAAGGTCGTGGGTTCAAACCCTGGCAGAGTCAAAACAAAGACATATAAATAGTAGTAGCAGCTGCATTGCTTGGTGCTCAGCATTAAGAGGTATTTGCTCCAAGTCCATAAGATCTGCAACATCTTATGTTTAAAAGGTTACATTTTGAGGTATTTTCTTCTATTTTGTACACATTACGATATATTGACTTCTTTTTACTACTATTTTCTACACATTACGTGATAATGGCTAGTAATGGCTGTCTACATCTAAGGCTCATCCCAGTAAAAATATCTGTACAATTAGCCCCACAAATTTTATCCATATTAATAACAGATTTCAGTGGCATTTACCAACAGCTACATTGTTTTTTTCTGTCTCCCAGTGCTGTCAATAATTAGAATACTTTGGTTTTATGTTCCTCACTGGATCCTGTTGTGTCTGGATATATTATCAAGCTAAACCAGATGCATGGGATTTACATGGAAGATACTACAGTATAAAATTAACCTTGGTCAGGTTACACTGAGAATTATGTCCTACCATTCATATACATGTATAACATTTTACTTGACCTCTACTGCCACAGGGTGATGTAATTATCATTATTTCCCTTAATGTTGGAATAAAAGCCTGTGGCTGCAGCTAACAACACTTGATGGAAGAAAAATTGATTATCAATCATCCGGCAACCCCAATACACAAAATGGGAGAGAAAAAAAACATTTTTGTATCATATATCTGATGAAACCTTGGAAGCTAGATAAACATGTTCAGTTAAACATAAAACTCACCTACTCTTAATTAATGGGAACACCTCCATCAGCCACCTATTAAAAGTAACTCCATGGCTTTGTGCTAATTACAGTGTACAGTCAGATGTACACAGCTGCTGTTATTCCATTGTATAAAAGTAAGCTCTACTGCTAGGCAAAGCAGCAGGCCTATATATTCATTTACCTTGTTTCAGGTTGAGTATACTGGTATGTGTACTCATATACATTTACATATATATCTACATCTCTATATATATAGCAACTAATACATAAGATACACAATACACATATTCCTCACCAACCTCCCTCCCTCTCACTATTGTAAGTGCAATGGATGTAACTGGGCTGTGTTGTGGAAAGCCAGCATACCGCCTGTTGCCAGTCATTACTAAACATCTACTGGTAGATACCAAGATCTTTGCACAATGTTAATTGAAATAGCTGTATACACCATATCCAACCTTCTACAAAAATTTGAACCACAATGCCCACACCTTGAAGTGTCACAAGCCCACACCTTTACACTGGTCCATGATTCAACAGGATTTTTTTATGCCTTTCCCAACACTAGCACATTCCTTCAAGCCAGCCATTTTGTTCGACTTTGGTCTCCACAGAGATAGAATGGATAAATCAATACACACTCAGCATTTCTAGAAAGTATCTCGAAATACAAAGGCAATATTGAACGCCTAAACAGTGCAAAAATCCTAGCATATTACTGTTACTGCTGCTGATGGCGATAACAATGACTATGATGAAAAAATAGCAAGCTAACTGACAAATACGCTTTTGTAAATTGCTGTAATAAAAATGACAACTAATTTGGTTTTAGAACTTTGTTGCCATGTAACTATCAAGTATAACTGTTCCAATGTAATCACCTGGTTATGTTCTTCACCATATTATCTATAGCAATATCCATTAGATATTTCTAATTTACATCCCTTGATGTGCTCTAATTTTTCTTCTTGGTTTTTCGTTTTTTGTTTCTTTTCCCTTAGATGAAAATCAGAGGTATTTTATTTACTTAGTTCAGTCTGTGCATGCAGTTGCAACATAAATTAACGTGAATCACATTATTTTAGCATCAATGAATTTTAGTGAATCTTTAATTTGTGTGACTTACTTGTGTGCAAAACTGTAAATTATCAGTGCCAATTAGAACATGCATTCTAGGTATGTCACGACTAACATTGTATATCTGTTTGATTCAAGTCCAAATAATTTGTTATCTAAACAAGAGTCCATGAACTGATGCTCCACTGGCCAAAAGGAATTTCCAAGAATCCAAAATAAAATAGCTCTTTTTAAATACTTGGTGTTAAAACCAGCTATCAGCTATATTATATGTAACTCACACCACTTTCAATGAGGACCAACTTGACATCAAAAGTCTTTTGGTGAAAACTCCATATTGATAAGGCCATCGGTACAGAAGAAGTAAATGTTAAAGCCAGGCTTCATAGTGAACTTTCTGCATATAAGATCAGCTCTTTTCTCATTTTGGGCCAACATGGTCATAGTAAGTCTTGAAAATTCCATATTAATATGACCATCCATTCAAAAGTCATAACAAGATTTTCAAGATGGACACAATGGTAGCTACACTACTAACTCATTAACTCGTACCCAGATAACTCAGGAATCCCCTATAACATGGGGGTGAACCCCATTTTATCCCCCCCCCCCCGAAATTGCCAATAGAGTTTTTACCCTTATTTGTTGAGTGTGGAAAAAAAAAATCACCTGATATATTGCTCATTTTAACAGTGAAAATAGCAGTTAGTATCCAGAAATCTGAATCAACATCATGAAATTTTAAACTTATAAGAATCCTTATATTTTGTTACATTTTCTTTAACAAAAATAATTCTCGGTACACTGCAAATATCAATCTTTAATAAAATTATGATCAATGAAAATGTCACTAATGCCTACAAGTGACAAAACTTTAAGAAATAATTAGCAATGAAGTCAGTTTTGTCATGCAAAATTTGTTTTAGTTGTTTTTTGGGGTTTAACACCATTTTTCATGGCCACTATACATGGTGGCCAGTACAAAAAGAATCAAAGAAAACTGCTGTAATAAACATAGAACCACAAGAGGTAGTGCTGGAGTTTTAGATTTAACTCAGAGTAATCATCATCACTGTGATATGCCCACTTGACTTCAAATGTGAAACAAAAATCTACTGCTATTTCTGTGGGTTTTTCCACCAGAACTTTACTGTTTTTTTAAATCTCTGATTTGTAGACATATTTGTTGTATTGCTACATTCAATTAAAAGCAGACCTGCT
Organism: Sinohyriopsis cumingii; assembly: GCA_028554795.2. Taxonomy (NCBI): domain Eukaryota; kingdom Metazoa; phylum Mollusca; class Bivalvia; order Unionida; family Unionidae; genus Sinohyriopsis; species Sinohyriopsis cumingii. The sequence continues at coordinate 87,314,108 of CM068834.1, read as the reverse complement.
TTGCATTATCATGTTTATTATATACTTTGTATCAATTCAAACAGAAATGGAATTTTTTTAAAAAGTTAACTGGCATGCTGATTCTACCTGCATAAGAGCAAGCAGTCAAGATCGTGTGTCAGGTCAACTCTTTTCAATTGACCACTTTAACACAGTTATACAAATTTTTTGTGTAAGTAATAATTAAACTACATTAAATTATCCTAGCCCATCACAAATATGATCAAAGACAGCAAAGCAACCAAGCAAAAGAAGTACCTGTTTGATTCAAAGCTGTTTGATAAATACAATTAATTATGGGGAAGCAAATTCCAAAGTTTGCAGTGTACTTGAAATTCCTGAATTGGCACTAAGAGCTCAAGGATGAGGACAAGTTTCACTGTTACTTGCAATGAAATCACAGTATCAATATTTCACAAAGAACACAATTTTTAATAAAAAAATAAAGCTTCAATGTTAACGATTTTTACATGAAACAAGTGTCGACTTTTTTTTTATCAAAATAAATTTAGTTTTGCTCAGTGAAAAGCAGTGACATAATAAACTGTTATGCAGGTACACAATGAGGCACACATAATCATGATGTGTTTGAACCTTTTTCAGTTTTATCCGATTGGTTATCTTGAAAAAATAAAGACAATTTATACCAAAAAGCACACAAATTCATTAGAAAAAACCTGTCCATTGACAATTATTCCCAACATGATTATAAAACAGCCATTAAACAGTATTGCTAGCACCACAACCTTACACGGTCTTCTTGATGTTTAGCCAGACAACAACCCCTTCATTTTTTCAGAGGTCCATCATTTCTGGACCCCTTTGTGCACAAATTATCGAAGGAGATGTGTATTTATTAGATGTCGGATCATGATTTAATGTAAAAATAGAAGCTTTCCAGTGAAAACACCATGTCAATATTACTTTCAGTTTAGGCAATGAAAAGATTTTCAAAGCAGCCACAGTGGCAGCCATACTTCATGTCACATCGGCATCATTTTCATTTTGTTGTTGTTGTTGTTGGGTTTAACGCCATTTTTCAGCACACGATAGGCTATACATGGCAGCCAGTATTAATGGTGGAGGAAGAACCTGGGAAAACCTCGGAAAGAACCACTGACCCACAAGAAGCTACTGGCAAGCTTTCTCACATACCCAGATTGGCTGAATCTGACTCGAACTGGCACAGACAGAGGTGAGATGGCAGTGATCTGTAACGGAGTGCACTTTAGACCACCCGGCCACTTGGGGCCCCCAATTTTCATTTTGAATTAACTAGACATTATATGAAATCTTCTAGTGAAAATGCCATGTCCATACGACCATCAATTCACGAATAAGGATAAGATTTTCAAATTAAGACATACAAACTATAGTGGACATTGGATTTGCTAACTTAACATTAAAAACTAACATGACATCTCAATAAGTCTTTTAGTAAAAATATGACAATATGACCATCTTTTGAAGAGAACTAGTGATATGATTTTTAAAATGGCCACTATGCCAGCCATAATAGATGTCAGCTTGGCAGCAATTTTGTTCACAAACAAACTAGAGATCATAAGAAAGTGATGAAAACCCATTTAAGGGTAGTAGCAATAACAAGATATTCAAGCTGGTAACTATGGCAGCCACATTAACTGACCAAGGGGTCTCACTTTCATTTAGAATCATTTAGATCTCATCATGAATGTCTCTGAAAGGTCTGAGGGCAATCTTTGCCATAGTTAAGGATGAGGAACAATAATAAACTTATGTTAACCAACACCAAATGCCAGATGAAAAAACTCTTCTGGTTGGCAGCACTAAAAAAATGCAAATGTGTTCTCATGCTAAGCTATGGAAGCACTCAAGAATTTTTTTTCATACATGAAGATAATCTAACTGTAAATAAAATGCAGCCAATGATGTTCAAATAAAATTATAAACAGGGCACAAACTGCATTGGCAACCATGGTTGCCAAGTAGGGACTCATAATCCAAGAGTCAGGGTTTCAACATCCACTCAGCCTAGCCCAGCTCAGTTGCCTCATAGGGTCCTTGAGAAATGCATTTAGCACCAATATCCTTGGTATGTTACAACCAATAATGTGTTAAACACCATTTAAACCAACAAAATCAAATAAATAAATCAACTGCAGTATGCTTAATGAGAATCCCTCAGAGTGACACTCAACAACCTAAAAAGAATCTCTAGGAACCCCAGTTTAGATATTTTCTTCTAATTATTGAGTATTGAAGCCATCTCTGGTATTATTTAGCCATAGCAAGATATCTGAGATGACCACTGTGGTAGCAATATTGAATATAAGATCAGCATCATTTTTATGGACATTAAAAGAAGTCTTGTTTAAAAATAAAATAAAAACACTTCAATATGACCAACTGTTCAGAAGCAGCAATAAGATTTTCAAGATAGACATCATGATAGCCATACTGGATATATGATCAACACATTTTCATTTACGACCAGCTAGATGTCACAAGAAGTCTTTCAGTGAAAGTTTGTGTCAATATGTCCATCCATTTAAGAGAAGCAGCTAGAAGATTTTCAAAATGGATGCCGTAGCAGCAACATTAGATGTTATGTTGTCATCATTTTCATTTAGGAACAACTATTTATTTTAGTGAAGATGTAATGTCAATATGACCATCCCTTCAGAAAGATTAGCTATAACATCTTCAAGATGGGCAACACAACAGCTATAATTTATTTCATCCAAGCATCATTTTCATTTAGGATCAACTAGACACAAATTAGATGTCTGTGCAGGATCATTTTTATTTAGGACCATCTATACAGTGGGATGAATGCATGTGTAAGGTTTCATGGCAATTCTCCAAGTAGTTTAAGAGCAGTAGCAGTGATAAAATGGTGCTAATGGATTGAAAAACAAGTACAATGAGCATGAGCCATACATAAGCTCTTCTAGCCTATGACCAGTAAGCATAACATATGCTCTTCTGACCTATGACCAATAAGCATAACATAAGCTCTTCTGGCCTATGACCAATAAGCATAACATAAGCTCTTCTGGCCTATGACCAATAACACTGGTCAACAGTGAAATCATTACTGACTTGAAAAGGCCCTAATCTGTAGTATTTTGGTGTGCCGAACACGAATATAACCGTGAAAAATTTGTATTGGCTCTCGTTTTGAAGATATTCATATACCTCATTTTCTATGTTTCACTGTGTAAATTTCTCCAGTAGGACTGCAGCAACAACCGGAATAATGATGTAACATTGCATAATACCATCATGCTCACATCATCCACAGCTGATTGCATCATTTTCTGATGCAATGCAATACTAATGCCATGCGGCTGCTGAAGTAAGTTGACGTCAGCAGTGTACTATACATGTGTAGGCCTATTATACTAATGCCAGGCGGCTGCTGAAGCTGACGTAAGCAGTGTACTATATAAAGCCCAATCAGATAGGTTCAGCATTTAAAATATTTTAGACGTTGTGCGAGACAGTTCAAGCTACTGTTACATAAAACTTATTATTTTATCCATTTACGTACAATAAAGAACAGTAATGCCTCGAAAGTGTGTTAATACCGCGGACAATTTTTGCTATATTTGTGGGGAAGTGACATTTGCCAACCAGAAGAAAAGTATCAATTCTCAAGTGAAGAAGGCATATCATCTTTACTTCGGATGCAAGGTTGGTGACCAAGACAAGCCTTGGGCTCCGCATATATGCTGTGCTACATGTACAACACAGCTTTCACAGTGGTTGAATTGCAAAAGGTCATCAATGCCGTTTGCAGTCCCAATGGTGTGGAGAGAGCCAAGCAACCACCTAAATGACTGTTACTTCTGCTTGGTTCCTCCTCTTTCCGGCGGAATAACGAAGCGAAAGAAGTCGAGAATAGTCTACCCAAACATTCCGTCTGCATTGAGACCAGTTCCACATGGTGAGGGACTTCCTATTCCAGAACCTCCAGCAGAATATTCTCTTGATTCATCTGACGAAGACAAAGGTGAGTCGACCTGTTCTTCTCCTGGTCCATCAGCATGCAGTGATCCAGATTTTCACTGTGGTGCATCATCAACCCCACACAGAATAACACAGGAAGAACTAAATGACCTGATTCGTGATTTGGACTTATCAAAGAACAAGGCAGAATTGCTAGGATCAAGACTCCAACAATGGAATCTTCTAGAAGAAGATGTCACAATTACTGCATATCGAAAGCGCCACCAGCAATTGGAGCCTTTCTTCAGAAAGGAAAGTAATCTGATATTCTGTTCCGATATTGAGGGCCTCATGAATGCTTTAAAAATCACTCATGACCCACAAGAATGGAGACTATTTGTGGACTCTTCGAAACTGAGTCTCAAGGCTGTGCTTTTGCACAATGGAAACATTCTTCCATCTATTCCAGTAGCGTATGCTGTCCACATGAAAGAGACATACGATAACTTAAGGCAGCTACTGAATTCCATTGAGTATAACAAGTACAGCTGGCACCTCTGTGGTGATTTGAAGGTAGTTGCCCTTTTAATGGGACTGCAGCAAGGATATACAAAATACATGTGTTTCTTATGCGAGTGGGATAGCCGAGCAAGGGAAATGCACTACATGAGGAAGGAATGGACTCACAGGCAGAATGTAGCCATTGGAGAGAAGAATATCCAACACCCAGCTCTGGTTGAGGCTCAGAAAATCTTGCTACCACCCCTTCACATCAAACTAGGTTTGATGAAGAACTTCGTGAAAGCCATTGACCGGACTTTGCCAGCATTCCGATACCTGCATGAAAAATTCCCTCGACTCAGCGAAGCAAAGATTAAAGAGGGAGTTTTTGTGGGTCCTCAGATTCGAGAGCTTTTCAAAGATGACCGGTTCAACAACTTGCTGGAAGGTGACGCGAAACAAGCATGGAATGCTTTTCGCCTAGTTTCTACAAACTTCCTCGGAAATGTTAGGGCAGAAAACTATAAGGAACTAGTAGAAGACATGTTGATGAAGTATAAGAAACTTGGCTGCAATATGTCTCTAAAGATTCACTTCCTTCATACCCATTTGGATTTCTTTCCTAGCAACTGTGGTATTGTTAGTGATGAACACGGCGAACGTTTTCATCAAGATATTGCAACAATGGAACAAAGATACCAGGGAAAATGGTCCACTACAATGCTGGCTGACTACTGCTGGACACTCCTCAGAGATGCTCCCGAACAGCTGTACAAGAGACAGGCGAAGAAATCTAAGATGTAGTCAATGACTTGATTTTTTATAGGTAGGCTATTACAGTTGACCTTTTACTATTGGAATGCATTTCGTTATGTAAACATTAATTTCTTGCAGATTACAAAAAAACTAGAGCCAATTTTGCAATTTGACTGTCATATTCGTGTTCAGCACATAAAAATTGATAAGAATTGACTAATTTTATTTCAGTAACATGACTTTTGTAAAAATTTGTTGTCCAGTGTAAGCAGAGCTAAAACTAACATCCAATGCACTATCTACACCCATCCAACCCATTAAGCATACCATAATTTACAAGTTGTCAAATATCGCATATGATGTACAGATCACTAAAAGGCTCTTTCAACCAACTGCAACGCAAAAGAAACACAAGTGTCAAAATACAATCATTATGTGTACTTATGTTTTTCAGACGAATCTCTCTGCAATATCTGCAGCTTTATGAACAGGTGAGATAAGAACAAATCACACAACATACCAAAACATATTTGTGTGTGTGTGAGTGTGTCTTACTTAGATTTTCAATATAGCTTTATCAATTTTTCAGTCATATCGTTATGGTGTCTGCAGTGTGGCAGTTTATAGTGATGTCTAGCACTGGGGCATCATGCCGCAGACATGTAGCATGATATCCCACCCAGTTACATAATCGTGACACCAGGCCGACCAGTCCTAACACTAACCTCTTAATTCTGAGCACCAAGCAAGTCAGCTGTTAGTACCATTTTCATAAATCTTTGGTATGACTCGGCCGGGGATCAAACCCACAACCTCCTGCATCCAAGGTGGAAGACATATTTCTTGGCTATATTTATGATGGCTGAGCTGGAGATGTTTCTTCAGCAAGGAACACCACCACCCCAATAACTTGCATCATAATAACTCGCGAACCCACTTATTATGAGGGGTCAGTTGTGGATTCCATTTTTTTTAAACTAAAAAGTAGAAAACATCATACCCCATTTGCTGAACATGAAAATCGTGATCAAAATTGGTAATTGAAACATTGATATATCGTTTGTTTTCTGTTGAAAATGATTGATATGACCTGGTAATTTGAATCAACATTAGGAAATTATCAACTTTTAATAGAAAGTCATGTATTTTGTTTAAATTTCTTTCCAAACAACATTCTTCTCAACACGATTTTAAAACAAGTATTCAGCCATTAAACAGACCAGTTTGCCCACCCTTCCCCAAACCCTGCAGTTTTCTTGATGTCCAGCCAGGATGGTATCATTTCATATTGTTATGAATGTCCCTCAATAACTTGCTCACTCTCTTATAGTGCGGTGTACATTTCTGGACCCCATTGTGCATGAGTTATCAAGGGAGAGGTGTATCAACAAATGTATCCTAAAGACCATTGTTTAACTGACACAGAACAACTACAGTGTTATATAAAGACCCTTGATGAGAGATCACTATCTTGTGAGACTACCTTGGGGAGTGAAGGGTGGTAGAAGCATCCCTTTTAACACTGGTTTCAATGGGCAAGGAAGGGGTACATGGTGTTGAAATTAATGGATAAGCTCAAGGGGAAATAACCTCATAAAAGATACATTTTAAAAACTGATCTGATTATTCAAAATACTCCTAGATGTAAAACTTGTCCCCGATGTATAACAGTTTTTTTTTCTTCACAACCACCAAAACCAACAAAAAAATAGGATAAAAACAAAATAAAATCTCTTTTCACTCTTGCAGATACAGGCATTAGAAAAAGATGAATATTCATCATGACCTACTTAAGGTTAGCAAAGCATGGTGGAGAAATCTTTTTCTGATGATGAATTCAGATCAATCAATAAGGCAGCCTATGAAACAGTCTTGCTTGACAAAGCAACTGCAAGGGCAAAAATGGCAAAACCTAACTTCTTTGCTATTCTGGAAAAGGTCATTGAACGACAGTTGACCGTACTCTGGCTACTGCATTATCATCATAATTTCAGGACTAAGCAACCAGCCTGCTGTACCCTAAAGTCGCGGTATTAAAATCTTGTATGCCTTCCCATACATACAGTGAGACCTAAAGTGAATAGAAAAACAAAAATCAATCACCACTGCTTCCTTGTCTATTCCATTTGTCAAGACCAGATCAATAGGTTTACTTCCATTCAACAGTGTATGGTTTTGAAAACCTGATGTACGACCACTGGCATCTTAAAAATCCAGCACATGATAAGAAAAAAATATATTTTTTAAAACTAATTACACGTAATGATCCCAAATTAATTTCTTTGATCCAAACAGACATATAGAAGTTTATAGTTGTTCATTCTTGCTGCTTTTCTTGGTGCCAGATTTGCTGCTTTAATGAATAATAACAACTTGAAGACAATGGTAAAATAATTTTCAACATAGATTCCAAAACTATGCCAAGTTTAACAATATATATCAAATCTGTTTTAAAATGTCAGTCAGTCCAAACTTGTATCTAACAAGAAATGTGTCCAGATGACATGGATGCCAAGCTAATACAGCTAGAATAAGGCCAGTTTTAAGAACCAAATTTTTCAAATGAAACCTCAGAGGTTTACAGGACAGTTTTGACAAGACCCACAAAATAAATATAAACAAGATTCCCACTCAGCATCAAGAAGTGAGACATTGATCTCTACAGCTCAAAGTACCTAATGAAATCCACTGTGAGGATTTGAACCAATGGCTACAATGGAGAATTAAAAGTGTTGGAAAGAGCACCTCAAAAGCTTTCATTCTGATGGACAAATCTTATCCCTCCTAAAAGTGTGTGCATGTGTGTGTGTTTTGTGTTTTGGTTTTCTAACGTAGTTTTAACAAATTTTCAGTCATATCACTACAATGTCTGCAGTGTGGCAGTTTATAGTGATGTCAAGCACTGGGGCATCATGCGACAGCCATGCAGCATGATGTCCCACCCAGTCACATTATCCTGACCCAAGGCCAACCAGTCCTAACAATAACCTCTTAATGCTGAGTGCCTAGCAAGGCAGCTCAAGTACCAATTTTGTAAGTCTTTGGTATGACTCAGCCAGGGCTTGAACCCATGACCTACTGCATCCAAGGTAGATGCTCTAGCCACTAAGCCAATGAAGCAGTTCCCTCCTAAACAAAAGACAGCAGAAAATCTGCTACTGCAGAAAGAGAGGGGCAGCTAGGATTCATGAGTTTCCTACTGTACCAACTACAGAAGGTTATCTGCTTTGCATCATGGATTTTCAATGTGGATAATCTCCTGACTCAGTCTGTAATCTTGCTTGAAAACTTTGGTATAAAGATCACTTGAGATGAGCCAAGCATGAGGATGAAGAATCTTAAAGTTGTTGCTAAAATGAACCCTTTTGTAGTGAAAGTAGATTCTTCCAATGAGGTAAAACCCTTGGGTTTGTTTATCAACAGGTTGAAGTGGTCTGCAAAGATATACAATAGGATCTTGTTGTACAGCTTAATTGCAAACAAATCCATTAGAGGTGTCCACCAAAGACTAACACAGACTCCAACAGCTTGTCATCAAGATCATTCTGTAAGAACTACCTTACTTGTCCTGGAAAGACAACACATATATTTTCCTTGTCAAGAATGTGACAAACATTGTGTGCAATTTGTTTCAATTCTAACCAGCAAAGAAAGTTCCAGACTTCATACAAAGAGGAAACCAAGTGTCTCCTTGTGATCTGAGGTATGCAACCACCAATATGTTCTTGGAAAAGACAGGCATGTAATGATAACTGCCTTGATCTATACACACTTTCTGGGTGAAGAATACAGCTGTCATTTCCATATTGTTTATGTCAAGGACACTTCTTCCTCGGACCAATGGTCTTAGAGAAGTACTCCTGGTTGGCTCTAAATGAGTGTCCCACCCTGAATCTGACATGTTGGATGTACACAAAGAAGTGGCATTCAGGTATTCAGTGAGCTTCAGTCAGAAATTGTTTCCAAGATTCAGTTTATCCTGTCAGGAGGAATATGAACCCAGCCCAAATAAATCAGGAAATGGTTTCTATTTAAACATAATGAGATATGATTTCTGGGTTCGGTAAAGTATATCTGACATACATTGGACCCATGTCATCATATATGTTGTAACAGAACCTGTTTATTGCTGTCATGCAGTACCAGTTGTCAAAGTACTGGAGAAGGGTGATCCACTGATACCATATAATCCCATCATTCTGACAAAAATCTTTGACACAGACACTAGACCAAATGGCATGACTTGGAACTGGAAAGCCTCCTGCCTGATGCAAAAATGGAAGTATTTCTTGTTAAGAGAAAAAGGATATTGTATAAACAGATAACCTGAAAGTAATTGAAAAATGCAATGTCTTTTTGCACTACAACTCCAGACTGATGCTACAGTCTCTGTCAGGTTCTGTTCCTCTCACAGGAATTTTCCTTGTGGGGAAAGATTTATAATAAGCCTGTTTCCCACTGATTTTAGGTACTAAAAAGGAGGACTAATCAGGTTCCAACTGGTTTTAAGGAAAAAGGATACACTGCAGGACAGGTATGGAATAACAACGGGATTAACTCACCAACACCCATTTTGGGAAAGGGGGAGGAGTCAGCAGATAACTTGCCCTTCCAGCCTATCTGTCTGATGAACAACTGTTGTGGAAGGGATCTTAAACATAGTTGCCTACTGTGCTGTTGTCATAGCATACTCTTCTGGAATCTGGTCTGTCCCATGGCTTGATCTGGCTGAGTATGAACTCTAGTGAGCGAAATATGTTGACGGTCCCTCAGATCCTCTGGCAATGGAAGATACGAAACTGCCAAAAAAGGTCTCTAATTATAGGAGAGAAGCCCTAAGGAGGTTCTTGCTATGGTCTAGCAAGACCCCTGAGGTTCCCAAAGCAACATCTCTGCAAAGATGTATTAGCTCAGCCAATAGCACTGTGGTCATTGACAAGGCATATCCTGATTCTTGGCTGCTGCTTCCAGTCACCATTGCAAAACTGCAGGTGATGAACATTCTTCCTTCCAAAGTCTGAAAGCCTCCAATATCCTGATTGACTGGTGACTGATGTTCTATGCCTGGTGAATAAAAACCTATGACTGCCCAGTGAGGTTTGACTGGTGCTTCAATTCACAGTGACCAGCATCTGGTGGTCAACATGGTGATCAGTGACTGGAAGCCAATGGCTACTAAAATCTGCAGGAGGAATCCTACTCAAAACTATGAGAGCCAGAATGTCACATTGCTCTCTTTGGGTTGCATGAACTGTTCATTGCCACAGAACAGCTTCGTGTACCCAGAGAATGTTCACCCAGCTCTGAAAAGGGAAGACACAATCACTCCATGATAGGGCAATGCTGCACCCTAGAACCCTTCTAGGGGTAAGGATTTGCTCATGTTTAAGGTGCTCTCCCTTCCTCCTGTAGTCACTGGGGCACACTGGTTCTAAGCTTTGAGACTATAGATCTTAATAAGTGCTTTCTTCCTAGAAAATGCACTCTCATTCTCTGGGAAGGTGTAGCTCTTCCCTATTTTATTTTGGGTGACTGCACTTGGTCCTTACATCAAGCTGAAAAGCTGTTTAATCCTCAAGAGCAGTAACAGCTGCTCACTCCAGAAAGATGCTATCACTCCCGCTTTTATCTGGAAGGGATGCATTCTATCCCAGTATTAGACAGCATTCATAGCAAGAAAAAAATGAACACTTCCTTCCTTTAATGGTGTTCACATTTTTGGGACAGTCCCAAATACTTCCTGACCCTGGTCAACAAGAGTCACTCAAAGCCAGATTTTTGCTTAAAAAAATAAACTGGTTAGCAAAGGAGAGAATCTTACGCATAATTCCCACTGAACATGAAAGCAGCCCTGCTCAATGCATACCGTATTGTAAGGTTCACGATGGAAGCTTCACCACAAGACCTGCAGAATATTTTATTAAGAGACCTTTTGATATGAAAAAGATTTCCACATACAGGTGGAAATCTGTCCCAAATGAAGGGCCTTTTGAAATTTGACTGCTGAAAAGGGCTGTTCAATAGCCCCTAAATGCAGAAACCAAGAATTGTTTCTCTTGAGAAAGGAAGAGAAGAAGCTCGGACACTGTACCCTGAGGGACATCTAGGACTGACATATATTCTACTACACCAAAATAGATTTTCCATTTGACTTCATACACCTTTGATAAGGATCGTCTCCTGGACTAAAATGAGGCACTGAGCAACTCTGATAGAAAATTCAGATCATTTGAGATGAGCTGAGCATGAAGGTGGAAAATCTAAGGGCTGTGCAAATGAGTGCTCCTGTGCCGAGATAAAAAGTCTCCTCTCTGAAGTAGGGTACTGTGATAGTGGACCAGGAAATTGCGAAGATCACTGGGGCCAAAGACGGGCAAGTGACTAACTTTGAGTAGCACTTGTGGGATCATCCTGAAAGATTGGAAGGCATAAGCAAACATTCAGTCCCTCTTCAGGCTGAAAGCATCCACTACCCAGGCCCTCTGATCAGGGACTGAGGAAAAATAAAAGTGGAAATTGCAAGAAAATATACATGTGTCCATCCCTGACTCCTATGAATCAATCTTTCCAACTCTCAATGACCACCACACCCAAAATCTGACACATTGATGAACAAGTAGAAGTTGGGTTTGTAGGGGGTGCATGGGGATTCCGATTAGAAACGGGTCCCAATTTCTCCCCAAATCAGATGATAGCGCAAATCCTGACCCAAAGAAATCAGCATTCAAAGGGTCCCTGTGCAGTTTCCACACTGCCAAAAGGAGAAACTCGAAAGGACAGTCTGCATAGGGGAACCATATCCACTGTGGAGTTTAAGGTCCCCATCTGAGAGAGAAGACAAGCTGACAACATGGTCCTTACTCATAACATTTCCAACATGGACATGAGCTTGTCCACTCTGACACCAAGGGACAGGAATTAATCCTCTGCTGGTGAGAAAATTCTTTCAAATATAGACAAACTCTTGAGATAGAGCGGGCTCCAATTTCTCTGGAATTTTCATAAGTCCCTACCTGAACATTATGGACCAACAAAGGGACAGATCTAGTCTCAGGGACTCTAATTGGTCATTGTGTATCAACATACTGTCAAAGTAATGGCAGATTGGGATACCTAGTTCCCTAAGATAGGCTGAAACTACTCCCATGACCTTGGTAAAAGTTCTAGGTATGGGGGCAAGGCCAAACAACAGAGCTCAAAATCCAAATCAAATGGATCTTTCATCAGGAATTTGCTTTGGGTGGTGGTGGGGGTAAACATTGATAATTAGAAGGAATTTTCTCACTTTTTTGGGAACCAGATAAATGCAGTAGTAGAATGCCACAGACTGGTTAAGATGCTCTCTACTACACCCTTCTGAAGAGTGAACTTCTCCCTTTAAGCACGCCAGATCTGCTTACTGAAAAACATGATGGACCTAAACAGAGGAGGAAGGGCCCAAAATTGAAGCTGGTAATGATCTTTTATGATAGAAAGAGCTAAGCCTTCTACCATTATGCCAGATCAACCCTCTGAAAATAAGTTTGGCACAAACAGGAACCAGCAGAAGTATACTCTTCTGGGAAGAGAGTCCCTAGGGCTGTTCACCCTTGTCCTTAGGAAAGGTGGATGGGCCCATGAACTTCCTTTGTGACACACCCATTTAGAACCATCCTCTGAAATGGGGTTCTTGCTTTGATTGAGGCTGCACATCATTTTTAAATTTAGTTGATGAACCCTACGGGATCACCAGTTCGACACAGAGAGGATAAGCCCTCCAAAAAGTCTCTATCTCCAGAGGGGCAACCTCAAAATATTTTTCCTGTTCTAAAAAGACCTTGGAAGTGTCCACAGCAAAATAAATGCAGAGGTGGAGAAGCTCCACTTACAAGGCCATGGACAGGGACAATACATGCCTCTAACATTTTGCCATTGTTTCCAACAAACAAAGAACTACTGGTGATAGAGATTCCTTTTTCATCAGGCTAGTTACTAGTGACCTAGCCTTTTGTTCTAGAGATTCCAGACATATCCCTGGAAGGTGAACTCAAGTCCCCGTAAATGCCCACCTGAGTCCCAGTAAAAATGAGCCACTTCAGCATCCAAGGCATACATGCCAACCCCTGGCGAGGAAAAAGTGTGAGCCAAGTGGATAAAAAGAGTAATCATGATGACCAATATTAAAATCCTTTACACACAGCCTGCAATAGACATGAAGCTGAGCTAGGATGGACCACTGTATTGTGTATTGTGTAATTCATGTATTCATCTTTAAATCACTTTTTCTTCCTTTTTTTAATCCATCTGTGAAATTATCTGAGAAACATTTTTGCTCTAACACATGCACTGACTAGAATAAATCTGACTTGACTTTTAGCACAAAATACCTACAGACTGGTTCTGAACCAGATATGAATTAGAACAAAGAACTGGCGAGCAAAGATTAAAAATTAGAAAACCAGTCTGTTCTCTCCTAACTAAGCCATACGGGTCCTATAAACAGAAACCAAGTCAAAAGATTTGGCAGAAACCAGCATGTTTCTTGCCAATAGGACAGCTGCTATAAATAAAACATAATACTGTTAGGAAAGTGCATGCAAGTCTACGGACAAGCGTACTCTTATGTCGTATTTACGTAGAAGCCACCTTTTTTACAATATAGTCCGAACAATTAATGGGATGTTATTAAAAATGAGAAAACAAATTATTAATTTTGAGGAGAGGGGGATATACCGAAAATGCATAATCCGAATACATTTTTGCATAAGGAGTAATTTAGTGAAAAAAGAGCGTAATGATTATGCCAAAAGCATAAAGGTTGGCATGTATGCCAAGGTGGGAAGATTAGTGGGACTAAAATGGGTATGGACCTTATAGCTAGAAGCAGCTACATGGTGTTGCAAAGAGGAATGGAAATGTTTGAGAGAGCTCCTTATTGATGACCGAGTGAGAAAACATTAAAAATTCTGGTTACAAGTTTACTGCTTAGGAAGTTTTCCAAAGTGGAGAGAATTTTGGAGTCACTTGGCACAAGGCAGTAAGCCTCATTTACCACCTGAAAGACCAGTTCTCTTCTTCCTCTGCTGCCTTAGTTGACGCGTGAAAGGATGCTGGACACAATGGAGGGTCATACCACCTCTTCATGCTGTGTCAAATTTGTGCACTAAGGACAGAAAAGATGTCTTCATGCTGATCTCTCCTTGGAGGCAGGACTGAGACCCAATGTCTATCTGTTGTGTGGGAGACTTAGGGGCTAGTAGAGCTTTAAGTGATGACTCCTCCCATGAAGAAAAAGGACTATCATTACCAGTGGTTGCAGCAAGTGGGAGAGGGCGACTTTCCAAACACCTATAGAATTTGGGGGAAGAAGGTCCATCCCCCTCCATCCTAACATAACTTCACAAAGACAATGCAGGTACATGGCTCACAGAAAAGACCTTTGCTACCATGTACCAGGGGTGGACAACCTTTTGTGGCCAAGGACCAGATTGCATTTTCTAAGACCACTCAAGGGCTGCGAACACTAATTTCTCTAATATAATTACTGTTCATGGGCCAGATTTCTGTGTTGTTTTAATCTGCCCTGAGGGCCAGACAGAACACGTTCAGATCTGGGTTGTGCACCCCTGAACTAAACCATGAGATGAATGTGTATAAAGTTTCAAGCCACCTCCAAGTAGTTAAGGAGTTGTAACTTGTGGAAATGAATGGAAAGATGATGCAAATGGACCATCCCAAGAGCTCTTCTGATCTAAAACCAGTACAGCTAACAAGCAAGCTAGACAAGTGTCTATTCGTGTACATTTTTTGCATTAAAGATGTGGATGAGGTTGAGAAATATTATTGATGAATTTAAACACATACCACATCAGTAATTAATGAATGGAAGAATGTGTAGTCACTGCTAATACGATCAGGAGACTAAACAGCTGTTTACACATATTGCATTAAACAATGATAATGACAATGTAAACATGTACCGGTACGATTGTACTCAATGTAAACACTTAAAATGGCAACATATATATAGACAATGGTCAAGTGAATTTTGACCGCTAGAAATTTACTTTTTTCCAACAAGGTAATTTCCAAACCCATGAAGATAAGGAAAAGTAATTGTAACCAAAACCATCAACAATTTTCACTCTGGGCTATCCAGACCACTGATGAACCATAGCTTTATTTTCCTCCAAGAAATGTCTGCAGAATAAATATATAGTACTGCACATGAGCCTATGACATAGATTCAGACAGGTCAATCACACATGAACATTTTAAAACTGGAAGATGACCATCTTGCATAGATGAGTGTTTTTTCATTGTGCAGAATGATAAGCTTAACAATAGTGACAGGTAATCTATTACTGATGTCAAGGCCAAGATAAAAATGTGTGTTCCCTATTGCACCGATTTTAAAATCAGGTTAGGCAGGGTTGGCAATGAGAAACAGAATTGGCTGGCCAACTAGAAACACATTTTTTATGTTTGGCCGAAAAAAGAAATGTTCACAATATGAGGTGTCCAGCAGATGACAAATAATACTAAAAACAAAATACAATGCTAAAATCTTAAATACATTTCCAGGAAACGAAAAAAAACTTTTAATGAATATCATGACATCACCTTCAAGTGTTATGTTAGATACCACTGTAAAGCAAACGGGGTAATAACTTCAAAAATCTCTGGAGCACATCGTTACATGACAATAATCTAAAATTGTCATGTGTACCACTGCCTCAACCACATGCCACTCCTTATCCAGTGTGTCCCCCAGATACAATTTATTTTGTGCAAATTTATCAGCTATCCAGACAACCAATTATCCACAACATCCCTGCCTCACATCAGTCTGAAATAATCAACCATTAACTGTAGAAGTCAACTTCCAGTTTACCAGAAGTAACTATTTTAAGCAAAACAAAGGGAGACATCATTGTTAATTAATTGCTAAATATATACAAGCAAAACTGGTAACATGCCCACAAGATCCAAGTTATACTGATCTTCATTCAGAATTCATCCAATTTAGTCAATGCACTACAAATTATATTTTATTTTCATTCATTACAGTAATGATTGAAAGCAGAAAAAAAAATAGTAATCACTGCCCCAAAGCAAAATCAACACTGCTACAACTCTAATTCTATGAAATTTTTTCAAGTCCCAAATGAAAGAAATTTAATGGAAAGCCCACACGCATTAGAATTTTTAACTGAAGAATCCATGGACTTGCGTTTCTGTCTGTATTAATCACGCAACGTATTCAACCAGAATCTGCATTAGGCAGTTTGATCAAGTGTGGTCAAAGAATTTTTCCAAAAAGGATATCACACAAATTAACCTGAGGAATGGTTAGCAATTTAACCAGACAAGTATTCCCCTAACTGCACCCAACTCCTACCCCATCTCATGATGGAGACAGTCTATCTATATTAAAAGATGTTAGGACCAATCAACATGCACATTTTCCAATAATGACCATAATATGTGCCAAGTTTCACTGCTATCTACTCAAAATTAACAGTTACATTCACAAAATGAAGTCTTATGTTTGCACTGGGCCTAGGTCAAAAAGGTCAATAACTCTTAACAGGACCACAAAGATTTGTTAATGTGCATATCTTTAGAATAAATAGTGTGGTATGTACCAAGTTTCACATAAATCCATAAAAGATGGCAGAACAAGATGAGCTTGAAGAATTGTTGGACAAAATGGACTTATAACACAAACTACAACTCCAGGTAATCCACAAGAAAACATGGATGATGGATAACCATAGTAACTTAATAGTTTAATGATCATCTATTAAAACACCTGTTCTGAGAATGGGTAAAACAGTGTTTAGTTTAAGTTCCAACTTTGTTTTCTTTTTCATCAGCTTTAAAACAATGTACTTAGCAGAGGTCTCGCTAGGATTTTAAAACTAGAAGTCCAGGACTCCCATTTTGGTAAAAATAGGAGTCCCATCATCAAAAGTTGCAGTCCTGTTTATCCTGCAGAATCAACACAGACCTGAGTGCATCTGTTTTTAGATGGAGAGGTTTTCGTCATGTAATCACTCACTTTAATATAGCTTCTTTACAACAGTCCGTTGACAGGATTGCAAATTTATGGTTTGTCTTCGTCCTTGTAAGGCAATGGTTACACAGTATCTGATTTGCTGTTTTTCCCCCCGTATTTTCGCAAATACATGTCAAGTCAGAAAACAGCTTAGACCTTAAAGTGCATCTCACGAATTCCACAACATAGCATTAGCATTGTCCCATACGTTTCTGACCTATATAATTTGCATTTTAAAGTTACATCTTTAATAAAATAATACCTTGGCTTTGCTTTCAATGATTTGCATTTTTTTCTAAAATATTTGCCCGATGATGTACGAAAACAGACAATCTAATAAAATGGTACATCCCAGACTTAGTGAAGTCTGCCATTATTTCCCATCAGGCGTACTGGTTCACTTACAGTTTCAAACTAATTTTATGACGAAATAGTGTACAAAAGGCAGTTAATATATATCCAGATCACCAATTCTCATCTTAAACCACATGTTTGTATGTTTTATCATCAAATGATATCATGCAGGAAATTGATAGTTGCTACCTTACTCGGACAAGGGTTAATGGTCAATCAGCTATCAAAACATGCTTGTGAACAGGCAAGAGTTTGTTTGTGAACGTAATTGATATCAAAGCTAGGCCTGGTTACAGATTTATTGATGAACACATTTCGCTACAACACTAGAACTAAGCAGGATAAGGCGAGAGGCATTTTTAAAAAAAAAAGTATGGTCCATCAATGTACCTCTTAAGTAGCTCTTGTTTGTCCATTAAAGTGATACTGAATTTTGTCAATCCAAGTAAGGACATATTCCAAACACTAAGCAAGGCATCACACACTTTCTTACACTTAGCTACTGTCCTATCCGAACTATCAATTCTAGCAGCTTTAGCACACTTCTGAATCTTGTTACAGTCTTCATAAGTTCGCCATTTAACACCAAAATACTTATCCAAATTTATGAATGGCATTTTGTCACAGTCTCAACATGTCTTGATTCTCGTGCACTACTTATTTCGATACATTAGGAAATGAACACAATAACGAAAAATACAGTTGTTTATTTGATGTACTTTTATAATAGACCACATGTACATCTCTGGGTCTTTCTGACTCTGAATTCAATCCCTGTAAATATCAGTACATTTCCCACCCGGACACCAATCAAAGCCTTTGAACTTGCCACCCAGCTATTGCATCATGCTCTTTTGATGTACTCTTATAATGACAACATGTATATCAAGGGTCTTTCATTCACTGAATTCTGTCATTGTAAATATCAGCACCGTTAATTGATCAACACATTTTCCCACAAAGCAGGGGCCCCGAGTGGCCGAGTGGTCTAAAGCGCTCTCCGTTACAGATCACTGTCATCTCACCTCTGTCTGCGTGGGTTCGAGTCTCGGATTCGGCTAATGTGGGTATGTGAGAAAGCTTGCCAGTAGCTTCTCGTGGGTCGGTGGTTCTTTCCGGGGTTTTCCCGGGTTCTTCCTCCACCATTAATACTGGCCGCCATGTACAGCCTATCGCGTGCTGAAAAATGGCGTTAAACCCTACAACAACTACAACAAAAAATCCCACAAAGCAGGTGGCTAAAGCAGGACTGGCAAGTCTTTGAATTTTGCCGCACACCTATTACATGCGTACGGAGGAATGCCGACTCCAAGATTTTCTGCGTCCCAGATCAAAAATTGAAGTCCAAATACGTGTAATTAAGCGTTTCCAAGGTCTATGCTTAGTGTCAGGAAATTTTGCTACCAATGAAAATTATTTCAGTACAACAGGTGATTTCTCATAACAGATTTGTTCAAAGGACCAGTCTTCAGGGTTGAAATTCAACTGTTAAAGGAGGAAAAATCCCACAATTACTGCATACATCTATGTTATTCTTTACGCATAGCTCTTTTTTAAATATTGTATGCATTCATCTGAAAATAATTGTATGTAACAATATAGACAAGATATACATCTACAATAAAACATTCAGATATATATGTACATCTGATAAGCACATGTACATGTATTAGCATATGAATTGCAAAATTAACTAAGGTAATATTTATTTATCCTGTCCATAAATTAACTTAATTTTTTTTCAATTACAATAATTCTTTCCTCCAGTTTTATCATTTTTCTCGTTTTCATTGGCAGGTGGTTCTGCCATCGTTTTCACTGATCAGTTGTAATAATGACTGTAGCAGTTTTTATTAGGATCTGAATATATGTATAAGAACGAAATCAAAAGACATAAATAACTCATCCAGAAACAGAATAGATTCATTTAAAAACAACAGCCAAAGGCCTAATTCAACAACATAAATAGATTAACTTAATGGGTGTAATGGGCTACACTAAGTAGTTAACAGATAAAGGCTCAGTGTGTGGGTTGAAATCATCTGAACATTAAAAAAAAGTAGCAAACAAACACAACCCTCAAACAATGACAATATAACCTGGAAAATGATGATCACTTAGTAGTATTAATGACAAAGACCTCATTCAAACCAGGCTTTACAGGTTAATTCCAAAGACAAATGAAGTACTCGACAAATACATTGAAGCCCTTTAAAAAGATTTCTCATTATGACATTCTCTGCATTTTTGGGGGGCTTTTCACAAAAGATAAAGACAAACCCCTGAAATGACTCTGTATATCCAAGAGAATTTGATCTGAAGATGGAATAGTTAATTTCAATTGATATTTACAGACATCAGCACTACAATTGCAGCTGGTGACATATACATTAGTCTGTACAAAATGACCACATTTATGACCTCTAAAATTTAGGAAAGAAGTAGCCAGCCTGTTTTTTTTTCTTTCTGCTTTTTGTTTGTTTTGTAGTTTGGAACAGTCCTTACATTTTGAATGATCATGGTAACAAAGGATTAAAAGTCAGTAGGGTTCGTCTCTCTGTTCTTGTAATATGGCTGTTCATAGTAGTGTTATTTAAAGCAAACTGTACTTTGACTTCTTATTCTCCAAGAAGTCATGTTTACAAAAGATTAAATCGAGGTTTGTGTTGTCAGTATGTTTTGTGTTGCAGTTCAGAGTAGTGTCCAAAAGCATATTTACCTCAAAATTTTGATCACTGGTCATGATCTGCAAGTGGTGGCTCCCAACAGTGTCTTTATATAATAAATTCAATCCATAAATGATGATTGTGGTCAGTCAGACAGACTTTACTGTACAAGTTTTGAAAATATCAAAAAATTGGGAGGACCAGACATTTAGATTGATCATGGTTATGTATAGGATTTTATGCTACATCACCAACATCCTAGCTATACACTGCCAGATAGGTAAAAGAAAAAAAGCACACAACAAACAACAACAGAGGTAAAACACTTAAAACATCAAGTCAAATGTTTTTTCTTCTTCTATCAACACCAAGCTCATTAAAATTCATGACCTTCTCTGCATGTATGTCACCATGGGACACATCCCCGAGCAAACAGGCTGCCTTCCTTACATAGAACAATGATGGCTTTTACATCAAAAGAATAAAACAACATATCCTGGAGCTACATTTGTGGCTCAGCACAAAATATGGGAAAATGCAAATGAATACATACCCAAAAAATAAATTTTGTCTCCTTTTCCAGCAGGTATATATCAAGCAGGTCAGTTGGTCATTAACCTCTGACCTTGACCTACGTGCCCCAAAAAGACCAACTCTGGCTGACCCTTTCTTTCTCCTCAAACAGGATCATGCACTACTTTAACAGCAAATAATCTGTGTATCAAAATCAGTCTATTTCCCACTTGGACCTGCCACCAATATGCAAGTTACTCTGCTGCTCCTCCCTTTATTGATCTACCTGTGGGGAATACAAATATTGTCAAAATTAAATGCTGCCTTGCTGGGTCACCAATTAACATTACATAATGCCCAGAATAAAAATTAAATGTAATACACAAGTCAACTCCATTAGAAAAATATTGATTTCTCCAGGCAAAAATCTATAAAGGAAACCTAAATATTGAATATGAATATGCCTATGCAAAACAACCGCATTAAATAAATATGCAAGCCAACAAAGTAGGACAGGTTCATTTCATCTGCAACATACAAAATATAGACTGCTTTGAACTAATCACTTCTCACTGCCACAGACAAATTTGATAACCTATTAATCTTCACTTGTGTAATAGGAAAAAAGAAAACACAAAGGATTAAACTCAACACTGATATCAAACAATACTGTCAAAAAAAGTGCAACTGATGCTACAAGGCATCAATGCAATGGTCCCTTTACAAAAATTACCAAAACTTAATGCAATTTGCAAAATTCAATCTGAGAATGGGAGCAAAAACTATTTAATCAATAATCTTTTTATCAAATTCCAGTCAGTTCATCGACCCCATTGTTTCTATAAATGACAAAAGTGTTCTCTTGTACACACACATATAAAACACATTGTTTCCATCATTTCCATTAGTTATATAACTTTTGTTAAACATTTTATAATTATGATAACCAGTCAAGATGTGACAAAATTCCAACTGTGAAAAAGCAATGAATATAAATTTAAATTAAAATTATCCAAAAATTAACAGAAACAAATAAAACAATGAGTAAAAAGAAATGAAATGCTGCTAAAGAAAGTCATTGTTTATACTGCTAATTAAAAAATACTTACAACTGTTGACAATTACTAACAGTAAATTACAAAGTTTAATTTAATTATCATGCCTCCTCTCAGGACCTGCTTTTTTTTCTTTCTGTTTCAATATTTATGAACATGAAATTATATTTAACACTGAATTATTAAGCCTATGCTGGGCATCTCACAATTATATGCATCTGATCAACCAGAGGCATTCAGGAGGCAGTTCATTCTATTTGCAAAATGATCTGTAATTTTACACACACCCCTTTCTCTTATTTAAAACTGATTCAATTTCTAATTTCAGGAATAACAATTCTTTTTGAGTTTCATTTTCTGTTCCTATAAGTTCATTCTTGGCCATGATGCATTCATTCTGAGTTGTGTTTTAATCTTTGCTCCTTTACTTTCATTTCTAGTGATTCAGCTTGTCCAAACATAGTAAAGTAACACCCACACCCACCAACACAGCCACGATCCCCCCCACTATGACTTTGTCTTTCAAGATACCAATACTTAATGTAGAACAAAAATAAACTTTAATATATATGTTAAACTGTAAAGTAGTATCACATACATTTAAAAAAGTGATACTCATAAATAACATTTCTTATTTTATTTTTTGGACACATTACTGCACTATAACAGTAGTTATCATTCAGGAATAGTTTTGTGTGGCATACTTCCAAACACATGTTCAGATCTTAAAGTTGCTGGAAGGAAAAAGTATCTACTTCACAAGCAGTCAATAAACATTGTATGAACATATCCTGACTTTTAAAATCCCCAATGTAAGATGAACCTGCACTGAACCAATTCAAACCATCCTAAATATTTCATCATTTATTTATCAGTTAAAATGTGTGAACAAGATGATATTGTAAGCCTAGATTTCATGTCAGATTACGTATGTGTGGATACTGCACAAGCCACTTTCAACTGCAATAATATCTGGTACCATCTAAACTACTTGCTTATAACTCCAACTGCAACCTGCACAGACCAAGATCTGCCATCGCATGTGCCAGCAGATCTGGGTCTCTGCAGTTTCTTTGGAATAATCACTAGAACAAATAGCAAAGATCTGTAGGAAAATTATGCTATGGCAGATATGGATCTTTGTTTGCAGTCTGAATAGACTTATAGGTGAGTATGTACATGAATGATTTGGTATTAAAGCAAATGGATCAGCCATATCCAAAAAGCAGATTAGATCAAGATAAAGTTATATACACTGAACAAGTAAGATAGTTAATGGCCCTAATAAAGAATACAGAAGGTGGAATGATGTATCAGCAGCCTTGGTAATATCAAACAGCATTATTATAAATTATAATGTGAAGAGACAACTCATCAATACCGAGCTAACATTCAAACTATTAGGCAAATACTTCATGAACAGAAATAGTGATTTTTTAAACTCCCCATTCTGAATGCCACCACACAGGTCATTACTCCCCATTCTGAATGCCTCCATGCACGTCATTACTCCCCATTCTGATTGCAAATACATGCGTCAATGGGTAACTAAGCTTGACAAACTTTTGTATCCAATAACGATACTATCTGATGTAACTACAATGGGCTATAATATCATTTTGTATCATATATAATTGGTGCAAGTCAGATCCAACTCAAACTGCAAGATCCAGATCTGCCACTTTACACTCTGTCTGCATATCTGGTTCTATTCAGTTTCTTAGGAGTAGTCAGTAGAACAATGGCAGATCAGGGTTTATACTGTGTGGGGTTTGACCAGACTTATACACAACTATATATAGTATGTTAAACTGACAAGAAACCAACGGCGCAATATTAATCTGCTGAAAAGAATCTTCCAACATTTACAAATAATTGCAAACTCAAATTTCATTTCAACATTCATACAAATAAGAAGGACACTGAACTAAGCCGGCACGAACAATTGCCAATAGTGATAAAAAAATTTACTGTGATCAACTCTGATGAAAACAGCAAGCCTGACAAATTAAATATTAAAGGTCTGTTCAGTCGAAGGAATCCAAGAGTGCAACACATATCTCAGGTTGAATCAGAAAAAGTACTATATTTATGAAAAGACGATGAAATATAAAATTTAGTGATGAATCATTTCAAAACTGAAGTACTAAGAATACAGACAGACTGGGGTATCCAGGTAATTCTACATTAAATACAATCAAAAGACATTAACAATGATGTTCCTTTTCCATTACCATCAGCAAAAACGAATCAGGCCGCTTAATTCCTTTTTCATTAACAAAAATGTTAACATTTTTTTAAAATTAGATGACCCAGTTCACATCTCAAGAATTTCTTGATTGAAGTACAGTATAAGCTTTCTGAACAATTAAAGTCATGTGCTTTGCAGTCCCCCCACCCACCCAAGAGATTTAAATGTCCCTAGATCTGGAGATAAAAGCTACATGAATTATCAGTTTGACATTAGGTAAGCACAAAGTAATATAAACGGGTGAAAAATCTAAATCATTTATGAACACGTACAAAATTTAAGTAGATGTTAAAAGCATTCATAAAAATCTCAAATTTTTTTTAAATTAAAAAAAAAAAATCACAAAATTCCATGCTGATACTGAAGCCAATGGCCCAATCTCCAAGCAGTATTCAATGATCTCCACACTTCAAGACTGGTACCCAAGTAAATAATTAGTGGTCTGATTCCAAGACCATCATCCCTCTAAATTAGGACCGCGCAACCATTTTTTATCAATCATGGCAACTTGTAATGCCAATCACTTTTGGAGGCCACAGAATATGGCTTGGCAGGCCACATGCAGCCTGCAGGCTGCATGTTTGAGAACCCTGCTAAAAATACATATGATCCAAATAAAAAAAATGTTTCATGTTTTTTTTTCTTTTTACCTGAACAGAGAGCTTAAGTAATAAAGCATTCTGAGAAAAAGCATTTCTATCAAAATGATTCCATGTTGTATTTAAAGTACTACACAGAAAACTCGCACATTATCAAGAGGCATCCACTCTAAACATTTCCTCTTAGAATTAGACTTCTGAGTTATGTCCCTTCAAAATTCTGACTGGTCTTGCAAAATAAAACACCAGCAGAGCTAAATACAGAAAGTGTCATACTGTTAAAAACACATACTATTCAAAGAGACAGAAAGTAGAAATCATGGCATAGGTTTTGAATGATGAATTATCTCAGTAAAAAAAAAAATCCAGAGAAAGTAAATTATTATATGGAAAACTTGCTGATATTGGGTGAAGATATAAAAGAAAGCAAGGTTAGGAATAGAAAATTCCTTATTCAAGTAAAGCAAATACTGGAACATATCAGTGTTTTATAGGGTCAAATCCGGCGACTCCTTGAGAAATTCTAGCAACAACATGCCATATCTGAGATGTATGAAACATACATGTACAACTATATGTTATTAAAGCCATAAAATTTGGCCATTTTTTTCACCAATACTTGTTTAATTGTGACACATTAACACTGCATATATATATTTGTATTTCTATACAATGATAACAGTGTGTTCATTAATCTTACAAGTACTAGGCTTTTCCACAAAAATAGGAGGGAGGTCTGTGAGACCTCACACTGCAGGGATTGCTGGGCAGTGCCCACACATCTGGCCAACGATTTTCAGAGAATTGTCGGGCGTAAAATAAATGTATCCTGAAAGCAAATAACCATTTTTTTAAAAAGTATTTTACATGAATGTTGGACATAAAAAAACCCAACCTTTTTAACAGTTTTAAAACTAAACAATTCTAAGGTAACACAATTTTTAACAATCTTGGTTTTTATTTTAAACTTTCAAACAACAGAAAACAAAATAACTAGCATCATGACTAGAGTCTGGCTTTAGAAAAAAGCAACCATCTTTGTCATCTTCTTCAAGCCCAATTCCAGAAGGCAGGACAAAAGCCTCCGAATAGGCATGAATTTCATCTCTAACAAGTTCTACTAGTTCATTTCTTTTTATTGGTACAATCGACACATCTGTTTGAACAGATGCAACACTTTTGACAACTTCTGATAGTTGAACTTAGCAACATGTGATCTCGTGGCATTTTTCTGAGGTAATTTTAAATACTATTAGAATGTTTCTAATAACTTCACAAACCAAACTTAAGTAAACATTTTCAGAACATTTCAGAAAAACAACAGGAGTAGATTGGTTACACATCCTAAGAATGTGTCTAAGACTCATTGTAAGCCCAACTGCTGACAATTTATATCTTTATCTGTTTGGAAAGGAGAAATTTAAACTTTTTCTGATATGGATCATCTTTAAATTTATGTTTTGGAGGCATATTTATCCCGCTTCCTTCAATTCTGAGACCGATTTTTTAAAATTAACTTTGATTTAATCAAATCATTCAGGCGTATGGTGATAAATTAATCATTCACCCACACAAGTTTGCTTATATAGATTCAAGTGAATATGACATGCACCCTATCTTTATGACATAGTAGTAAACTGAGCAAACTGAAATGGAAATAGCTTTGAAAAACGTCATAGTTCTGAATTATTAATGGAAATTTAAGAAATATGTTTTTTAATTTATATTTTATATTTTTTCTTCAATAACATTTATTTATTTACTGAATACATGAGGTACTAGCCGCCAAGTTGCCAGGGTAAATCCCCATACCCTGGCACCCAACAACACCACTGGATAAAGAAAAGTCAAATGCAAAACTTTCTCATGAACAGGCACCATCCACAAAAAAAGAAAAGTACTTTAGGGTGTCAAATTTGACTCCAACTTGTCGGGTGATGGGTAAAATCTTGTGGGGTGAAGGGTAAGATCTATAAAATCTACAAAGTCTTGTCCATTAACAGATTACAAAAGCACTTGATCGACAATAAATTTAATAAGACACTGGGTTAATTTTATAGTTTTATTCTTAAAATAACTGAGTAGATACATGAATCTTATGAAACACTTTATTACATCTCCACAATGGTAATTAATGTACAAAGTAAAATAACTGCAACAACAATTCAACTAATCACTAATTCCAAGGACAGATATACTTGGGGCTGCCTGGCAGGCTTAATATCTACTATAGGTCCCATAATTTTTACTTTGAAATATCCAGACAACAAGTTATCAAATCAAGCTTGCCAGAACTGTTCCCACATTAAATTTATATGATGATACAAAAGTCCAGCAATGCTTTTCAGTGCATTTAAGAAGCGTACATGTAACCGTAAGTATGTGCATGTGTATTGTTCAAGAGCTAAAACATGAGCAGACAATTTGTTGCTCCTCCATTTTTGTATGGATATGTATTCCTTCCTTATTTAGAACACTTGTTTGACTTGCTGTTTGGATAATTAATTCATGTAAATTGGTACTTGAATCATGAATAAATAGCATTACATGTTACATAATTTAATCAAATATATAGAATGCATGCACAAAAATGTTATTTATACTTAGAACACTTGGCCATCAGTTTCTCCATGAAAAAAATATTAAAAAACTTAACATGATGATAATGACCACAACAACCATAACAGTGATTGATGTAGACAAAACCTGCCATCACATAAAAACAAAAATTATCTGTAATTATAACAATGATTTGTAGATATTCTGCCTTATTTCTCTCATGTGAGATACACCACCAAAAACAAGTGTGCACTCAATGACATTGCAGCTGACACAATGATGATGCAAGTATGTATATGATATCATGAACTGCACCCTTTGTCATGATTTTATTATTAAAAAGATAATTTTTGCATGCTTAAATGATAGTAACCCTCACTTAGAATAACCAAACCTTTTTGTTGTATTTTTTCTCTTAAAAACATTATTAGAAAATCATTCCAAAGCTATATGTAAACTAATGAGGCACTATTTTTGCATTTGTTTTAAACACTAATTTCTGATGCAAAATCAGACAAAAACTCATATACATTGGCATGAGATTGTGAAATCCGACACTAACGGATGGATTTTATTATTCTCCTGTGGAAGATAAAGTTGCATTTGAACTGCTTGCTGGTTTGTCTATCTGACTATATTAGACAGATACAGAGGCTGACTGCAGACACAACTCAGACCAGCATTCATCTTACACTAGTGCTGTACAAGCCTAATATGGCAAAATGTAAAAACAGTCAACAATCAATAGAATGGAAACCATGGAAAGAATACTGGTCCTGTCCAGAAATCCTCTGGTGAATAAATCGGACATGCAAGTTATGTCTTATGGCTTGGAGAATGAAGAAAATGAAGATGGGTGTAACCTTCAGTGTTAGGAATTAGCATTGGTCAAGCATTCCCAACAAAATAGTACTTTGACCTAGCATAAGCTCTCTTCCAAGTGGCCCAAATTATCAACACATATTTGGAGTCCAACATGGATTAACAGTTTGCAAACAATATTCAACTTGCTACAAATCCTGCTGTATAATCCAAGATTCCTCTGTCCATTCCCATCCCATTTTTGATATCTGGACATTTATGTTGAGGTGTGGGGTCAGACCCAACTGGCTGTATAAAAGTTGGAATTTGCTGCAACAATGCAGTGGTGGCATAAAGTAGCCACCTATCAGCAGGCCTACCAAACTTAAAGGATGTCACATTGAGTCAGACCTGCATGAAATCATAGGAATATGATTTTCTATGAAAATGTTGAGTATTATATTTGTTATGTCCTTAATCTGCTGGCAGAGAAAACAAACTATACCATTAATGAAATTTTACTTATTTATTTATTTAATATCCAATGCATTGGACAAGGGTGGCATAGTGCATACTTCCAGCATAGGCACTGACTGGTTCCCCGCTTTGTTTACTGCCTGCATTGCGCTCCTCTATTGGTAAAGCAGAGTGAAATACAGGGCACACACGAAATAAGGAACCAGACTAGCACAGGCAATGTTATGACAGAGAAGCTTCTCCTACATTCTCGAGCTCTCGCGTGATTTCCATCGAGCTCAGCAAAATGTCATCCTTATGTTTAACCTCAATGCTTGTTGCACTAGAAAGTGACCTCCAGATTAAAACGTCATGCACTAAGAGTCATTAGCAAAGAAGTGAAAGAAGCAGAACACAAAAGAGTAACCTGTTAATCTAACTTTAATGAAAAATGGAGAAAATAATTCCCTTGACTGGAATATGGCACATCCATTAGGATTACCGGAGTGACTTATGATCCCATCATTGCGAGGACTGCAAAAGTGAATAATCCTTTCGCAACAGGATTTAAGAATTTTTAAAAATCTGCTTTCATTCGCCACAAGATGTCTGGAGAACATATTATAACTCAAGACATTCTTTCACAACAAAGAAATCAGTAAACTTGCCGAGAAAACTGCGTTTATTTGGATTACAAAGTCAGGGGGTCAATGAAGATTTTGTTGGTTTTTAACTTTGCTAAAATAAAATAGAGATCTTAAAGTTCAAGTGTAACTTATTAGAAACAAGATGAATCATTAGCCTCCTTGATTTTTGGATAAATTTGTTCAAAGACGAAGTACAATGAAACCGATGATAGTACACATTTTATATCAGGCAGTAAATTAACTGTCATTTGGTTAAAAAGATTTATTAGGCCTTTTGTATTGGCTTGTTTGTAATGTGTTGGTCAATAATATTGCTTCAAAAAGATTATAAAGACACTGTTAAAAGTACGACTTTAAAAGAAAAATTAACTAATAAAATTATTCTTTGAATGGACAATGCATTTGTTTGTTAATTGTGCATGTTGGTTTATTTGTATGTTTAGAAAGTGAGAGACAGTATGCTGCACAAGTTGCATTATCCTATTTCAAGCTAAAAAAAATATAAGCCAGAGGAACATTTGTCAGTATATTTTTGACCCCCCAGTTCTGACATCAAGGGGTTTTTTACCCTCAATTTTACACTCCTGAGGGATACACTGACATATGTCCAACAAGTCTATGACATCAAAGGTCCATTAGTCACTTAATATCAATAATAAACACCTCTCCAATGATGTTGCAAATTTTAAAGGTGCTCTACTGAATTAATATTCAGTAATTTACTTTTCTTTCATTATCCCTGGTTTGAAATGTCAAAAGAAAATTAGTTAAGCAGGTGCTTAATCTAACAAGTCTGAAAAATGCACTGAATGAAAGTGAAACTTGAATGTACATAGGGCATTGGGCTTCCCTCTTCTTGAACAAAATTTTAAGTGTACTAATAAATGACAAGTCAAAATAGTAAAGAAAGACATAAACAGCATGAGAGTGGATGTTGTTTTCACATTAATTTATGTGATAATAAAAGACTGTTGCCAATAGAATGAAATATTTTAAATACATTAATTTATGTGATAATAAAAGACTGTTGCCAATAGAATGAAATATTTTAAATACGTAATAAAACACTCTCCTTGCTCTGACCCATCCTCCCAATATAAATGTCAACTAACTAAAATGGGGTGGAAAACTCGGATTACCTGATTGACAGTTTGTTTATATGTTCATCCGAGGTCTTATGGCAAAGCAACACTTGAAAATTACGGCTGTGCCAAGACAATTGGACTGAAGTTCCTTGCTTATGGGCTAATCTGAAGATTGGATCTGAACCAGGACTCTTCTGGTTGCAAGTCTGGCACACTAACCTACTTCTGGACAAGAGACCATAATTGGATCATAATTTTTTGGGGGCCATTTGCACTGCAACTGCTGCTTGTCCTCATCCTCCAACTGTTACTATCATCATCATGAGAAGAGGCCTGGAGTTTCAAGCCATGATTGATTCTGAAAACATTAAAGCTGATGTGTGGAAAAGGCCAGCTCAGTATATTGATTGTTTTCTCCAGGCTGAGCCTTTCAGTACAGGAAAAAAATTCTTTTCAACTTCTCCAATCAGGGCATCCTCAGCCAATCTCCTGCGCTAGAGGCATATGGACAACAAGGCTAAAGATATAAAGTAACTGCCTGGCAGCATTGTGGCCAATGAACACAGAGAAACATTAAATCTTGCTGTCATGTATTTGAAATTAACTTGATACGATCATCCATTCAGTTCAGTATGTGAAATTTTTAGTTACCCTTTTCTATCTTCATTTAAATAAATATTATTTGACAAACTTGTATATTCACCAATTGTTTGGCAAGTTATTGTATCAAATAGCATATATATTTATCCTTCAAAGAATTCATTTTACGGATAAACAGCTAGCATATAAACAGATAGTTTACTTCATTTATTAATATGCACATGTTACTTTGCACAAAAGTCAACTCTGTGCATCACCCATGGTCCATACAAAATACCAAGTCACAAGAAGAATATCACTCTGTATTCCTCAGATTTCCTTCAGGTAATTAATATTCAAACTCTCCCACTTTGGTGGCCTGTGTGATGGGATCAGAGTACAATACCTAGCTATCAGATGGTATTTATCCTCAGACACTCTAATTATTTTATCATTTTAAAGGCTTCTGCTCAGACTATGATAATTAAAGACTTTGTCCATCAATGTATTATACATATTAGGAAGCTGGCAAAGAGGAGAATGCCAATGCTCAGACACTCTTATTATTTTATTATTTTAAAGGCTTCTGCTCAGACTATGATAATTAAAGACTTTGTCCATCAATGTATTATACATATTAGGAAGCTGGCAATGAGGAGAATGCCAATGCTTCATTTACAACAAATCTAAATGTACATGGTGAGACTCTTGACTCTAGCTATTCAATGGACACTATGACTTTGAAGATGCTAATATATATGAACATTTAAATATAGAAATAGGATGTACGAATGATAAAAGTAGTATGGAGACAATCTCAGTGAGTACCCCATTGCATGATGACATACATATAATTGATCTGAAACTAAATACAAAAGGTTTTAACATAGGTCACTTAAATGTACATGGTATAGTGGGGAAAGACCTGATTAAGTTAATGATGTCTTCCAAGGAAAATAATATACATGTTTTAGGACTCACTGAAACCAAATTAAATGCTAACCACAATGATGATCTATTTCACTGTCAAGGCTACAATAAACCATTACGCAGGGACAGAGAGACAGCAGGGGGGGTCTTGTTGTATACATTAGAGAAGATGTAAATGTAGAAAGGCGACTTGACTTTGACTCACATGAAATTGAGAGTGGCTGGGTGGAAATTTTTCAAAATAATGCAAAATCATTCCTAGTTGGTTTCATTTATAGGCCACCTTCCTCCAAAGCAATTTGGAATGATAATTTCTTGAAACAAATGGAAAATGTTCTAGCACAGGAGAAAGAAGCATATATACTTGGAGATATAAATAAGGACCTTCTCAATACTCAAATAAGGAACAACTGGATGGAATTTATCGAATCATTAGGCCTAGACAAGCTGGTAAATGAGCCCACAAGGGTAACAGAAAAATCGAGCGCTCTTATTGATCACATTTATACCAACCTACCAGACAATGTGGCTTGTGTTAATGTACCGAATGTCGGTCTTAGTGACCACTATCCTACTTTTGTGACAAGAAAGGTTCAGTGCAAGAAAAATAAGAAAAATGCACACAAAACGATCACTTACAGATCATTCAAAAATTTTAATGAAGGCCAATTTCTCAATGACCTATATAAAGTTCCATGGAATATGATCCAACATTGGGATGATACAGATGAAGATATGAGGGTGTGGACTGACTTATTCATGGATGTAGTATCTAAGCATGCACCACTGAAAGTACATAGTGTAAAGACTGAAATTCAACCTAACTGGCTTACTACTGAAA
This sequence comes from Sinohyriopsis cumingii, assembly GCA_028554795.2. Taxonomy (NCBI): domain Eukaryota; kingdom Metazoa; phylum Mollusca; class Bivalvia; order Unionida; family Unionidae; genus Sinohyriopsis; species Sinohyriopsis cumingii. The sequence goes on along the minus strand of CM068834.1, from coordinate 87,281,542 downwards.
TCCTAGATGCTATGAAAACATGAGACCAATTCAAGGCTATGGGAAACCATGCACATATATAAAGTATGGAGAAATAAAATGATAAGTTGGATTAAAAAACCTAGAAAAAAACTTATCAATCATTGCTTGAAAACAAAAAGAGCAACACAAACTCCATTTAGAAAGTCTTCAATGAACTCACTGGAGGAACGCACAAAAAAACAGACAAATAAAACTCACTTCTGGTAAATGACACCATAGTCACTGATGACACTGACATTGCAAATGTTTTCAATGATTTTTTCACCAACATTACCACAAAGTTAAAAGAACCAGTGACAGAAAACAACCTTAATGAACTGAAAAAGTTCTGCAGTAGCAAAATCTCTAAGGAGGTATGTTTCTCTATCCCACCAGTATCAAAAACCTTTGTTTAAAAATTTTTCGGTGAACTTGATACCAAGAAAGCTACAGGACTTGATCACATTGGTCCACGACTCATTAAATCTTCTGCCTCTGCTATTGTAGATAGCATAACATTCATAATTAATTTAAGTATTGCAAACTCATCTGTCCCCAAAATATGGAAAACTGCAAAAGTAACTCCTATTCACAAATCTGGTTCTAAGGATGATGCTGATAACTACCGACCAATCTGAATACTACCAAACTTGTCAAAATTGATTGAAAAACATGTCCATGACTCATTCATGTCATATTTAACCAAGCACTTGCTGTCACACCCTAATCAATCAGGCTTTAGACAGAAACATTCCTGTGAGACTTTAGACAGAAACATTCCTGTGAGATTGCCTTGATCTCCCTAACTGATAAATGGCTTCAAGCACTTGACCAAGGTAGAATAATAGGATCTGTATTTGTAGATTTCAGGAAAGCTTTTGACATGGTGGATCATAAAATTCTTTTGAAGAAACTGAAAATCTACCAATGTGATGAAAGAACAATTAGATGGTTTACTTCTTACTTAAGTGAGAGAACACAACATGTTTACATAAATAATATTCTGTCTGAACCTGAAACAATTAGATATGGAGTACCACAAGGCTCAATTCTAGGTCCATTACTATTCATTTTATTTATTAATGACCTACCACTTTTACTAAGAGACTCAATATCATCTATAGATCTCTATGCAGATAACACAACATTGTCAGACATCCAAAACACAAAGCGTGAACTCGAAATTTCTTTGCAGAATGCCCTAAACAAACTGGAAAACTGGTGCACATACAATGGCATGATGGTAAATACTAGTAAAACTAGAATATTACTTATCTCAACACAGCAAAGGATAAATCTTAATAGTGATGAACTATGTCTGACATGGAAGGATAAAAATTTGCAAATGGTCTGCAATGATAGACTAATTGGTGTTCTGGTAGATAATAACCTATCATGGACTGAACATATCAAACATATCAGTAAAAAAGTCAATTCAAGTTTATGACTTCTCAGTAGGATAAGATATTTTCTCCCTGAAAGGCACAGAAAACTATTTTATAACAGTTACATACAACCCTATTTAGACTACTGCAATACAGTATGGGGTAATTCAAATGATAAAAACATAGCAAAGCTGGCACAACTTCAAAAAAGAGCACTTGCACTAATATCAATCCAGAAAGAAAGCAAAATTTAGCTGGTAAGATAAAAATATTACCTATTAGAGACCGAATCTGTTTGAGAAAAGCCAAATTAATGTACATTATATCTCATAATAGTGCTCCTGAATATTTAGAATCACTATTCCAGTATAGACTACCTGGTAATACTCCCCACCTGCGATTCATGTCTACCAAACAGTATAAAATTCCCAAACCAAATAAGGAGTTATTTTTTTTTTAAATTCCAATACTCTGGAACTCTGCTCTGGAATAGTATTCCAGTTGAGATTTGAAATGCCCACTCTATTTCCTTCTTCCAAACCCAATATATCCAGTGGCTTCAGAGATGCAGCTAAAATAAATAAATTCCTTTGTATGAGGGCCTCAAGGTGGATTATTTCTTACCTAATTGTGTTACCTTCTTTAAATATGGTCGTTATTAATTAATTAATGCCCAATAACAGCTAAGTAGAATGCCGTCTGTAGCACTAACACAGTCCATACACAAGGTCTACTCCCTAAGCCTCGCTTTCATTCAGCAAGAAAATATGAAAAAAACTATGTTACCTCAGCATACTGACACATGTAAAATTCATCTATTCTATGGGCAAGTATAGTAAGTCATCAAAACACTTGATTGGATCAACTCAAGCCATGACAAGCCTCTCATTGTTCAAGATTACCTTGTGCTTGGATAGAAATATATATGAATCAATTGTAAAGAATTATAAAACATCTTTCATTTTCATGCTGAATAATACAGTCACTGACAATGGTAATATGTGATTATCCAATATAAATACAACTAGTCTATTATCCACTTGGTCAAACACAAAAAAATGATTACATTTCTCAATATCCAAATAACTGTTGCACAAATAAAAATTACCATTTTTATGAGTATCTTGTTTGGAAAATCAATATCTACTGTGTTTATTCAATGCCATTTGAAGTGGGATACATGTGGACAACATGATAATGTTTTGTCATTTTGTTTTCAAATTAAACAATGGTTGCAGTATTGCTATTGGTTTCTTTTTATTTGTTTGTGTTGATATATTGCCGTTGGAGACATACAAAAATGTTACGCGTAAAGTTTTTGTTTCTCTAAGCATCAAAATGTGTGTGAGCAAGGAGAGAATTAACAAAAAGACCCTTTACCAATACCCCATGTGTTCTGAAGAAGCTGCCATGGCTTCTAAAACAAAGAATAGCTCAAAGAATAGCTCCGGACACAATGCTTTCTCTCCGAGTTGCAACCACCGATCACCACAAAATCGAAGTGGTGTTGGAAAAACAAGATCATTCAGTCAATTGTAGACAAGTAATTGCTAGTTATCATGAGGATAATATCTGAAACAATGCCAATACCTTGTGAACAGTATTTAAACATTATCAGAACCTATATGTACCCTGATACTTCTATTTCTGTTAAAGTCTGTGCAATTTGTAATTTTTTTAAATGATCTGATGGAGGTATGCTGTACAGCATGCTTATAAATGAATAACAAACATCACACAAATTAACAAAAAAAATTGCATCACACCTGAATGAACTTAAGAACAAAAAATCACATAGGTTCCAACAGTTACGCTATCTATCAGATTCAGATAATGTTATGTTTTCTACAGACAACCAATTACATCATTCTAGAGGGGTAATTTAAACTTTAGAAAGCATAGTCCTAGTAGTTGTAGTTGTGAGTTGCCTCCCTTGGTATGTAATGCCAACTAAACAATAAGGTTTAACAGCAGTGCATTGTACATTGGCCAAAAATTTCAAAAGGATACTTTTGTTAGTAATTCATCATCTTTTTAAAATGAGTTGAAACCTTTTAGGACAGATAGTGAAAGATGAAATGCATTAGAAACATAATCATTATTGCCTGAAGCACAGAGTTATCTGAACTTTCTTCCAAATCCAAATAAATGTGGGAAATTTGCTTATAACTCAGACCCAGATTGCAATGAACATAGACCCAAACCTGTTGCCATATGATGCACTGGCAGATCTAGGCCTATATTGTTTGTCCTACTGCTCTTGCTCGAAAGCATGTTTTGGGCCTCAACAGTTCACAGTTGGACCCACCTTACAGGAGAGTATACATCATATGTAATAAGCAAACCAAGATATAAATATAATTCACATCTAATACATTTTTCTGCTATTTTCAGCCAAGCTTGTTTGGATCGAGCCAACACTTTCTTTAACAATGAATTAATATCTCTGTATAACCTTATGTTGCATATATACACTTGTCTTCAAATAATACTCCAAGTTTTGCTACCCAAGACTGAACTTAAATTCTTTGAAAGATTTCCAACTGGTCCCCCCTTTGGTGAGGGAGGCCAAGCACTGATTAATAAGAACACACCTTGCCAAACACTAAACACATTGAAATGGACTGTGAAAGTTTATTTGAGCTAAGATTTTTCTTGAAGGACTGGAAATAGCAGTGGGCTCATCAGCTTGGGGGAAAAAAATGAATCATTTGGGAACAATATTTTTACAAGTTAATGCCAAAACTGGAAATTCTCCATAATGCTACAATACATTTTCGCTGGGATATTTGTCTGACAGGTTTTTAATGTCCTTTATATGGAGGTGTATGCAAAGGCATGTTTCACTGTAGTATAATTTGTTTTTACAATTATATCTTCCAAAAAGAGAATATCCCTATTTGTAAGGCAAGCTATTCAGCATACCAAATTTAATGTAACACTGCCTTCTTTTAATCGTCTACATGTGTTTGACTCTTGGCTTGATCAATATGGGTACAAAATAACTTGCCAGGGCAGTAGTTCTCTCAGAATTCTTCCTTCACCAAATATACTGGCTGTATTACTTGTCGAATGCTGGAAAATGTCATGAAACCCCACAAAAATGTAATTCACTTATTGTCCTAAAACTGTAATAAGCACTTCTTAAGTATAAATGGTCAAGTGTATAGCAGAAATTATTTTACAACTGATAGTTTTGATCAAGTTTGACAGGTTCACTTGCCACATTTATGCCCTATGATCATTTATTACAACAATCAAAACAAAAGAATTAAGCATAGACCAGTACTTTGTAAATTGCCAATGACTGTAAAAGTACTTTAGATATAACAGAACCAGGACATTTTTCTGGGGAAAAAAGTTTCTATGGATGATTTTAGCTGTCAAAAAAGGGTAATAAAAGAAGGAAATCTAGATATTTTCAGAAAGAATGAACCTTAAATCACCATGGCATTTTTCAGAACATTATATATTATAATTATTAATACATAAAATGTACTAATTGCTTCAAGTACTGGGCAAAACCAGCTCAATTAGATGCGCAATCCAGTTTCTGGCATTTTCTTTTTTACCCTGTGAAAAGTACTGGGATTGGCAACCAAACTTAGAATGGTCTGCTGACCAGAAACATTATTTTGTCATTATGGAAAATTTATAATCTGCCCTCAACAAATATAGATGTAATAGATTAGAGGGACGTCTCCTATGCAAATGACTGACCACTGCAATGAGCAGTATAACGCTGATACTAAACATTTAATGAAATACAGTAAAACCTGTTATGAGAGACCGCCCCTTCTGCCAACAAAAAGCAGTCTCTCAAGACAGGTGGTCTCTCATAGCAGGTTTGTACAAAAAGACCAGTTTCCAACGTCCAGTTTCATAACAATTTCAAGAAAAATAACCACAATCACTGTACATTTATTCTATTCTTAATTAATAGTTCTTGCTAAAATACTGTATGCATTCATCTAAAAACAAAATTATACAGCAATAAAGATATACTTCAATCATTAAACATGAAATCACATTTACTTCTGAAAATCACATTTTAGCACATGAAATCATTTCATGAATTATTGTTTTCATTAAAAACAACCTAAATTTGTTTTACCGATGTTTAAACCATTTTGCAAGTGATCTGCTCTTTTTTCACTTCTTTCAGTTACAATAATTATTTTCTATAGCCATAAAATTTGTCTCTTTTTAGTTGGAGGTTTGTCCCTTGTTATTACAGTTCTAGATGTTAAAATTGTCTGTGCTCAGTTGTAATATCAAACGTAAAGATGGTTTTGACTGGACTGTGGGAAAATATGAAAAATCTATACTTGTGCATTAAATATTTAACAATTAATGAAATAAAAAGAAACAATTATCTCATCCACAAACAGAACCATTTACTCAGACAAAAGTCAACGGCTTTATTCAAAGATGACATACAGAGATTAACTCTATAAGCAAAGTGTGTAACCTGGTCACACCAACTTGAATAGACGACAGCTTTGTGATTGGGATGTAATCAGTTAACATTGGGAGGGGGGATACAGACATCACTAGTCTTGAACACTATCACTGGAATCCTGCAAAGGATTTTCTCTCGCTGTTTAACAGACAATGACCTTATTCACCTCCAGCAATACAGATTAACTATAAAGACAAACAATACACACAACCACTATATAAACTTCGGCTCTACAACAGCAATTCGTGACATGTACATTAGCCGGGTTTACAGACTGTAGCATCTGTCACAGCGGCAACAATCCTTTTTTTTAAAAGTCCTTTGATGTTGTTTTTTTTTTAACCAGAACAATCATTACTAATCAAGTGGTCATTGTAACAATTGATGACATATAGATTAGTTGTGTCTGTTATTGCAATATGGTCATTGATAGGGATGCCGGGTCCTACGATAAGGCCATGAAGCAGAATAAGTGCAGCAATAATTAGTCTGGTTCTCTGCTTTTATGCTCCCTGCTTTGCTCACCCCTATACGAAAAGCAGAGAACAAGGCAGGGAACATACGAAGCAGGGAACCAGACTAGGAAATAATCATATACTTTAGTCTGGTTAACGACAGAAACTATAAAACACTATAGGCATAGCTAAACAAATTCAGACATCGGTAGCCAGCCTATTTTAATTTTTTTTACATATTTAGAATGGTATGAGCAGTCAATTTTACAGGAATTTTAAAAAAGCTCGGTGTTTATCCTCATTTTTGTGCTGTGGTCATTCATAGCAGTATCTAAATTCATATTTTGCCAAGACATCACAGTTGCTGGTTGCATTCAGCAGGTAGTCACTTATAACAGAGCGTTTATATAATAAAATCAATCCGTGCATTACGATTGTGGTCAGAAATGACAGTTGGTCACTCACAGCAGATGTCACTCATAACAGTTTATATCTCTTTTAAAGCTGACCTTAAAAATACAAATAAATTTTAATGTACGTCAATTTTTTAAAATGTTTTTAGAATGTGAGGAATACCTTGGAATTAACAAATTTTCATGAATACAGGCAATAAATGATGTAATAATGCATCGTAATGAAAATGTCAAAAAAGTACAAGTTCTAGAAAACAGCTATACAAATATCTACTCAACTTTAATACTTCTCTTTAATTAATCTGCAGAAAGTTTATCCTGGCTTCCAAGTGAAGTCTTGTATCTGTTGCAAACTGTGCTACATATTTCCGCATCTCATACAGACAAACATATCTGCTTTAAAATTTTCATGCATAAATATAAACTTTTGTGCATGGAAACACTAGTTTATATCCTAATCCAATTTTTATGTATAATTAACATAAATCGAAAGTGGTAGGAATACAACAACCCAACCAATGTACCTTAACTTGATTCATGATATAAGCAGACTCATGTCACAGATGTGTTACTCGATCATATGTTGATGATCAGCTTTCCTGATCAGATTTTTTCATTGTGTACATTCTTGATGCACAAAATCCAAAAGCAGGTCTTCTACAGCTTATTCTTTTAAGACATTTCAAAATTTCATGTACAAGAACCCAAAATAATGCTAAACTCTGTTCCCATGAAACATTCAGTTTTGAAAATACAGACCAGAAATGGATTTGACCACTGAACACAAACTGAACGTGTAATTAATACATTTGAAATGCAAAATAAATGTTAAGTGAAATGATGAATGCAATATGAAGAAGTGGAGAATGCAGAGTGCAGAGCAATAAATGACAAAATATCAAAATGAAATGTAATAATAATATAGGACATCAGATCAACATGATTTTCACTAGCACCAACCAGACATAAGAAGTCTTTTAGTAAGAACTCTATGTTGATATAACCATCCACTTGGAAAGAGTAGGAATAAAAGTTTTATACTGGCAATGAACATCAGCACCATTTTCATTTGGAACCAATTAAACATCATAAAATGTCTTTAATGAAAACCCAATGTCCATTTATTCAGCAGGAACAACATTGACAATAATAATATTTTCATGATAACCAAATGTGGTAGCCATATTCAACGTCAAAGCTGCACCAACTTCATTTAGGCCCAACAAGACAATGGGTTCAAAGTGTGTGTAAAGTTCATGGCAATTCTCCAAACAGTTCTGGAGAAGTAATGACAATAAACTTTAGCTAACAGATGGACCAAGTTCTTCTGGTCTTTGAACGTAAGAACTAAACATCAGATCAATTTTAAAATTCAAATTTTTTAGTATTTAAGTATTTTACAAATTAAAAGTAATAAATAAATATAATGGGGAAAAACTGGGCAGATGACACATTTGCACGATACAACATGTGTATTAGATAGAGTAATGCTGTCTCCTCTAGTGTGCTAATTACACTATCAAGTAGTTACGTATTTTCCTCTCAACTTTTGTATGAATTTAATATAGTGATAAATAAAAGAAAAAAATGTTCCCTAGAAACTTAATGAAGTCCTTGAGATACAACCCTGTGACTATGAATCAGTGCTACAAAATACACTTTGCTGATAAATGTGCTACAACTACACTTTTGCATTAACACCTGTTGCAGTGCTATATAATTCTTAATCAAAAATTCATTGGTTTTTTATTTATTTATGCATTTTTTATTTTATAAGAACATATTCATCCCAAATGAACCAAAATGGAAAGAAACCATGATGGTAAATGCTGAATACAAAATCAGAATGCATTTCTGTCAGTGTAAATGAAGAACAACAAAATAGCTGAAATGCGAGTAATAATGGAATCCAAATGGAACATGTATTAAATGCAGAATAAATGTAAATCATATGCAAAAATGCAGACTTTGTAAATTACCTGTCACAAAATCTATATCTAATATGCATAACTGAACAGTAGAGGTAAATACTTATCTATGAACAAATTTGTAAGGGTTTTTACCTTCTTGCATACATAATCAATTACTAGGGATGAAAAAGACAGAAGACTTCATTATCTGCTATTTAAATAAACCATTACTGTTTTTGAAAACCCATCAACTAATATGCCTCTATACAAAATTCTGAAATCATAAACTTGTATTTTGCTCAAATTAAAAACCTAAATAGGTTTTTCTTTGGAAATAGGCAAACCTCAGTAAAATGTTACTGGATAATAAGAAGCTACTAGATACAGTTAAATGCTTGATAATGTACCAAATATTTCACGGAACTGGCTTATCTGGGAACAATTAAGATCTCCTGGGAACTAGTTTTTATCCTACACTAGTCCTAAGGACTAGTTAACAAATTCCAATGGTGGCAGCAACCCAACCCCCGCCCAATCCCTGACCCAACCCCAATTCATGAACACATGCATCCATGGGGAGTATATTATTTACCCAAAGATTATTTGAAATTGAATTATGAGGACTAATATGGTATATGAGAATGCAATGACCTGGTCATCTGACGTCAGTAGATATTGATGTGCATAAAAAGTGTGTTGGTGTAGACAATCTATCTCATTTATATCAACCACACATGGGACATGAACACAACTATAATTTTCTCCGAACTGGACCTTAACAAATATCATGAATAAGCAAATTTACCAGATATAGGATAAGTTTATTTTAAGCATGACAATCATCTGTATAGACCTTTATCAGTTTCCACTTTGAAAAGTTCTGTCACCTGGGAGCCTAGAGTTCAAATACGGATGAAGAAAATAAAATAGGTGAAAATGGACATATTTATCATGAGCCACCATACCTTCCCAGTTTTGGTCTAAATGAAAATGTGATCAGCAAATAAATGCCGATTTTTTATCAAAAGTTAACCCAATCAAGTCACAAATGATTCCCTCTTCCTCTATCACAAACATCAAAGATAATTTCACAACAATCTAACCTTGATTCAATTAAGCACATTGTACTGTGACAACAGTAACCTGTTAGTTTCACCTAGTTAATGCTGGCTTTACACAAGCATGATAATATTGGCTGATAAGGTGTAAATAGTAGTCTAGCAAATGTTGATCACCAGTGCATACAGTGCCTAACTTTTTTAGGGACAGTGCGTGCTCAGTAGGAAATTGCCCCAAGAAGAAAAAAGGGTAAAGATTGATCATCAGGCCAAAATCGAAGTGTATAATAAAAATGTACATGTTATAAATTCCATGTATCAGAAAGAGGTTCAAGTCCAAGCTTCAAAACACAAGGATATGCATCCATTGAGAACTAGTGCTGCACAGAGCATTTTGTTGACGAAATGACCCAAAATTAAAGGGGCACACAACATTTCAAAGGGACAAGAAATCTACTGCAAGAGGTCTTTAATTTTGTAATAAAAAGTTCCAAATATACTTTCTGTAGCAAACAGATCTTTATTTAAGTTTATACGTAAAACTATCATCTGTTCAGTTACAATCTTCTTTCTCTGCTCTCCAAAGCCCAAGAGCAGGTAAGAACTCAACTCTGGTTCCATTTAGACAGATATTCATCAAACACTTCAATGTCTTCTGAAAATCTATTTTGTTCACTGTCTTTGTGCAGTAAAACCTGTTATGAGAGACCTCCCCTTCTGCCAACCAAAAGCAGTCTCTCAAGACAGGTGGTCTCTCATAAGAGGTGTGTGAAAATGCACTGGTTTTCAGGGTCAATAGTTCGCATTGTTGAAAAATAAATAATACCCATACTCACTGTACATGTATCATATCCTTTATTCATGAATCTTGTTAAATATTGCATGCATTCCTCTCAAAATATCTTTATATAATAAAGATATACATCTATCAAACAACGAAAATAAAATTTATATTTCAACATCACGTTAATATGTACAAAAATTGAACAGTTAGATATGATGTATATATCTTATTTTATACACTTATTCACTTGTTTTTTTAAAAGAAATCCATTCTACTTCTTTGTTGACATGTTTTACTCAGCTATTTGGTCTGAACATGTATCTCAATTATTGCCTTTTCACAAATCAACTTTCCACTTACTGATATGTTTTTACTCCTTGCAACACAAAACCACTCCCATACTCGCTCGTTCAAATCTCCATAAACTGTGTCGTGCCGTGGCATATTTCCTCTGTGCTTGTGCACCTTTCTGCCATTCGTTTCTAATGGACTTCTTGTCTTTGATTACATTTTGAACTTGCGTTTTACTGACGCTTAAGCTGACTGCTATTTTGCGAGTGGTCTCGCCTTTTTCATTTCTTTCAATGCCATTAATCCTTTCTTCCAGTTTAAAATTTTTCTTTTTTTCAGCGGAGATTCTGCCATTGTTATTAGTGCTGATGTTATAAAGATTATCGGTTTTGATCAGGTTTTGGGGAATTGTGGAATAAATATATATTATGTACCAATGAATGAAACCAAAAGACATAATTAACTCATCAAGAAACAATACATTTATTCTGAGACGAAGTTTAAATCAACAGCGTTATAGCTCGATAAACAAATGTTCCGACCATCTGCACCCACGTAAACAGATTGTGGCTTGGTGAAACACTAACAAAAGAAATAAAAAATAATTTTAAAAAAATCCGGAAATGATTCTCACTTACTAGTATTAAAGACAATGAGCTCATTCACCCTCCAGGCATTATGGATTAACTGGAAAGCAAACAACGTACTCAAACCAACACTGAAGCCCTTTCAAACGATTTCTCACTTGGACATAAGGACTACCGGCGTTTTGTGTGTTTTCATAAAGATAAAGAAAAAATACAAACCTCTACATTGACTGCGTATATCCATCATTACTCCCTTTGATGTTACTCTTACTGGCTATTCACATGACTTCAGCACTACAATGGCGGTTAGTGACATGTACTTTAGTCTGGTTTACTGCAGTTTATAAATGACACCGTACGCTGGAGTTGTAAATTTCACAAAACTGGTACTGTAGCAAGACAAATTATTTTTAAATGCTTTATTAGAGCAATCTTTGCTATTTATGCAGTCTTTGTTACAAAGGATCAAATGATGGTTAGAGGTGTTTATCCCGATATATGGTTGTTCAACTATAGTGTTATTTAATGTGCACTTTGTTTGCATACTACATTTATCCCGAGCTCTAGTGTTTACAAAGGATTAAGTTAAGGACAGTGGTGTCAATCTGTTTTGATGTTTTGGCGATGCGGTCGTTCATAGCAGTGTCAAAATGCATATTTTGCCAAGAAATCACGGTCACTGGTCGCGTTCAGCAGGTGGTCGTTCATAACAGAGCGTTTATATAGTAAAATCGATCCGTGCATTACGATTGTGGTCGGAAATGACAGGTGGTCGCTCATGACAGGTTTTACTGTACCATTTTTGTGTGTTCAAACCATGTTCACATGTACCTGTTTCTTTCTTTCACAAACTTCCATTCCTCAAATGCCAATTTGGCATCCAGTACTGGTTGAAATTGTCATACTGTTTCCAGAGAGGACTTCATCCTCTGAAATAAATGTCATGTCCCTAATAATGCTTCCCCTGCTGATGCAAGGTGAGGATCTTGTTTCAAGATTTTTCTTCAGGCTCATAACAAATTCTGTATTTACAGTGTCAAACTGGGCTCTCTGGCCTTGTCTACTGTTATTTCTCTGTCCTTACTGAAATAGTTCCCATCAACTTGTTTGATATCATTTAGAATCTTCAAACTGTTTCCAGTCTTAGTTAATACATCAAGTTCAAACATAGCATGTCTTGTACATGGATTGATAGCTAGATTAAGATCTTCTCTCTTAAATTTTATGCTCAAGGCTGTTATAACAGAATTTATATCCATCAGGAAATGTCTCCTAGCCACAAATGTGTACTGTGTTATTGCCATTAACAAGCCATATGCCTTTGCATCTTTGGCAGCTAGAGAACTAAGAATCTGAGCAATGGCTTTAAAACACTAGTATAGGTTTTAAGTCATTAATTAAAAGGGCAAATCATTTGACTTGATATATATCCCACAGGGTCAGTGGGGAGGGGGTCTATTCTGAAAGATAAGGACATGAAACAGGAATACAGAGGTCAAAGTTTCCTTGTAATTCATCCGGTTGATCTTACCTGCTGCTTGCTGGGGGCATCAAGCCAGCTTAGGAGTAATACAGTGAAATTTAATTATGAAAGGAATTTTTGTTTTACCTTTTCCCCCAACCCCATTTTGCTTCCCCATCAAAGTAGAGGCACCACCTGTCCTTTATTTTCACTAAATCAGTATTCCTTGATCTTAGGTACTCCTTTAATTCTCACTGATACTAGAAACAGACTTGTCCTATATGTCATAGTCCCCAAGAATGTAGTTTCCAGTTTCAAGTGTGCAAGGGTCAATAGTTCTTAAAACAAAAGATCTATCATTCTGCCAGTCAGCAGATATATCAAATAACACAGACAAAAAATTACTTTTAGAAATTTTCTGGTTAACTTCATTATCAACAGCTTGACTTGGAACAGTCAAAAACTCCACAGCTGGTATGTGCAATCTGTAATGAGCCTGTGATGACACATTCAGCACATGAAAATCCAACTGATAATAGACTCATACTTTCTGATAGGTATTTCCTTGTTTGCAATATATAATTTTCATGGCCATGGTCACAGCTTCCTCTCTATCCTTTAACATGCCACTGACAACCAACTGCATACCTGACTTCATTTTCTGTGAACTAATATTATTATATATATATATATATATATATATATATATATATATATATATATATATATATTTACTTTTAAATTTTATGTTCATTTTTTTCTCTCCATGATTATATGTTATATATAATTATATTTTGGATTTGACATTGTCCAAAATTAAGTTCATGTTGTACCTGGCCAGTAACATTTGTTTTATGGACAACAGAATACATAACTAATATTTTCCTATTCATATCAATCAAGTATTCAGATTATTATTAATGTAAGCATGTAAACACATTTTAACCCTAGTCTAGGACATTGGAATTCCCACACAGAATAACATGGTCTACCTGATGTTTACCACATTTTTATTATAATTTTAGTAACAGATTTTATCTTGCTGACATCTTAGAATATTCTAGAAATGAACTTTTTACCCTCTTACTGTTTTCCTTAGGTTTTTAAAAATTATATAATCTCGTTTACTTTAGAAATTACTAATTTTTGTGTTTAACATCTGAGGAAAAATCAGTCTTATTGCCGTGTTGAATATTTCATTTGGGTGGAATTATATATTCCAAAATTATTCAATGGAAATACAAAGTGCCTGTCAATAATATTCTTGGACAGAAACATTAATTTGGGATTATAGTGAATTCAGACAAAGACAGCTTGGATTATATTATTGTCATTAACTGGAAGACTCTAAGCACATCATCATCATCACAACTCAGGACACTGAAAAATTAGTACATTCAAGACTACAGGCACATCAAAACCTTAAGCGCTGGATCTTATTTCATACATCATTGGAATTTAATTAGAGCTTTCATCGTTAGTACTGGTGATACATCTTTTATGTCCATTTGGAATTTGTATTGTACAAGTTTCCCAATTAATTTACTTGTACGTGTACTTTCAAATGGATGTACACCAAGGGGATTTTAAGATTTTTTTCCTGAACAATAATAGACAAAAAGTGCTAAAAATGGGTAAGCAGTCAGATTTGTGGGGACATCGGATAAAAAAACTGCTTGAACCATGCATGTGGATTTCTCTAAAAATGCTATCAATGTGCTGAAATATAACCACCCATGGGCAGTGTGTATAGCCAATTGTTAATACAGTAATTACAAGATACTTGCTTAGAAAGCTGCACTGATGTAATTTGAGTAGAGTCTGACGGTATTTATCTTTGCTCTTCTAACATTCTCAGACCTGCCAACCCTAACAGGCAGTCAATTTTTTCCCATAAGTTAGACCAGCTTTCAATAAGATATAACAAAATATCATGTACTGCTTTGTCAAGCTGGAAAACATGCATTTACAAGTCCAGATGTGTGACTCAAGACTGATGCAGCAAATGTAAACATTGTGTTCAACTCTCTCAAGTATACTTGGACCCTAATTACCTTCTTGTTATCTCTCAACTTTACATAATCCTAAACTTTACGTGGGCCATGGTTATGGCAATCATCTTGCACACCACGAGACATATTCAAATCAACACAAGATGTCCACCAAACTTAATTGTTGCTCTTCTTGGTTTTCTCCCCAAAAATCTGAATATTCTTTTTATTCACCTGTACTATTAACACTTTTTTATAGGTATATTGTACTTACATTCCTGAAAATGTATCCCTTGTTCGATGCCATTTTATAAAACAAGCAACTGCCTGATGGTGCAAATGTTTCACACCACAAAATATGAGCAGTTTACAGCTTCTGTAATTCTTCCCAGCATGTTATATAACACTTATACTGTACCATACCATTTTCTTCTGTAGCAATTGCATTATTTCTTGGATTTATATTGCATTATCTGTTGAACTTAAGTTAACAAACTCCAACTAGAAAAATCGATTATTTTTTATTTCCAAAATAGGCAAAGAATGTGTTGGTCTAATGGCCAAAATACTTGCAAAAACAAGACATGGCACATTATAACATTATTCTTTTTTATAGCCAAATACAGACAATTCAGTTTTAAAAAACGCAATTTTCAACAATATTTTTATATATAAAATACACTTCAATACATGCCCAACAGATTGAACATGTATGAAAGATAAACAGCCCGCTTGAAGCTCATGCAAGGCTCATGGTACTAGCAATAAGGAAACATGGGAACCAGTCTAGAAATCGGTATACTCAGTGTGATACCATTTCGGATTTCCAAAGTCAAGGTTTAGTGTCCTGTGCCGCAAAATGTCTCCCTTTGCTATATACATTCTACACCTCTCCCTCGATAACTCGCGCACAACGGGGTCCATAAACATAGACTGCACTATAAGTGAGGCACAAGTTACCGAGGGACCTCCAAAAATAGAAAAAAAGTCCTTTACCATTGAGAAAACCGTAGGAGGGGGGGCGGCGTTAGGGAACTGGGCTGTTTAATGATTGAATCCTCATTTTAAAATCACATCAATAATAATTTTTAATAATGGGCTTTTTCTAATGAAGTTGTTCATTATTCTGTTTAAATAACATTTTTTTCTCTCAAAATATCCAACATATGAAAGATCATTCCAACTGGTTTGAACAACATCACGTGTACGCGAAAAATCTGTGTATTACATCTCTGCTTTTTGTTTTCTTGATGAGTCTGGTTCCCGTAGTGGTATTTAATAGTATCTTGCCAAATCAGTAGTCCACAATTTGGGAACTAGACTACCTGTTGATAAACCACCAAACAAAATTCCTTTTTTTCAAAAACACGCGACATTTATTTCGTGATATGTCTACGTCGAAACTCAATTATTTATTGTTCAATTAGTACAATGTTAAAGTCCTGATTTCATTGGAAGTAATAATGAAATTTCTTATCATCCCTGAGGATATCTCGAAATGCCAGTTCAAGAATTCTATGAAACTCGCTTGCCCGCAATGGTCCGTATCTGTGAAATCAAGTTCTTTATTTTACGAAGTATTCTTTTCACTTTGCTGCATTGTTATCTTTGATCACAGTTATGAAAAAGTCGGATAATTTAAGGTCGTTTGTTACATACACATTAACGTTTATTACAGTGTTCGATTGATCAAATGAAGGGAGTTCACCCGACAAATGACCGAGGCCCCTATATTTTAAGTTAGTCTGATTTTTGTGCCTTTTAACTTTCTTTTATTCCATCTCCTTTGTTTTTAATTCAAAAGACAAAATTAACGTGATAATATAAAGGAGGCCAGCTTTTAATTCAGTGCAACAATACAACAAATACTTCCGCAAGTTAGTTATCAAAACACGATCGGCACTTAATTAGGTTCTCAGAGAAACGTTGCAGACATAGCTGTTACGGTAGATTGACGCATTTTACGTTTAATTACAAGAGGACACATTACACTTATGACGATTACACTTAAAAGGAACTAAAAGATGGAACTAGAACACAAATTTCAATTTTTTATTTAATTTGTATTTATTTATTAATGTACTGCCTCCACTCGGCATAAGTGATATTTTCATTGATCGAAATTTCCTTACATATCATTAATTGTGGTGTACTAGGAATGTCGTTTGGAAAGAAAATGTAAAAAATTGTATTAGTTATTTTTAAATTTGATATTTCATAGTGTTGATTAAAATTTCCAGGTCCTATCTACCGCTTTCAACAATAAAACGAGCGATACATCAAAGTTTCCGTTACCAATTTTGATTTTGGGGTATTTTGGGGTTTAAAAAATGGGATCCACGCCTGACACCATGTTATAAGCGGGTTCACGAGTTATCGAGGGAGTGGTACACCAAGTTTACAACAATACACCAAAACCAATTAAAAAAGTTTTGTCATGTTTAGATTATTAAGTTATTAATTTGTAAACAAAGAAAGACTACACTATCATTAAAAATAAAGAAAAGAATTAATTTAAAAATGGTGACTGGTCACAAATTTTTATCATACCTGATTCACAATGATTTTGTTCTGGACTACTTTCAAACTGTTGTCCCTGCAGCCATGCTACCATGGTACATGGATGATTAGCATTTGTTATCTCGGCAAGGTATTATCTGTATAAAT
Source organism: Sinohyriopsis cumingii (assembly GCA_028554795.2). Lineage (NCBI taxonomy): Eukaryota > Metazoa > Mollusca > Bivalvia > Unionida > Unionidae > Sinohyriopsis > Sinohyriopsis cumingii. The sequence continues at coordinate 87,264,077 of CM068834.1, read as the reverse complement.
ATTTTAAATGTCATCAAAAAAAATTGACAAATAATTATGCTGCACACCCACCCACCTAGAAACTGTTGCCAGCCTTGCCTATTATATGTATTGGGTTTTACCCTCACCCCCAATATTCTGACACTTCTTATTACAATGAAGGAATATCAAAGGCCGGTGATTACATGTAAGGCAACAAATGAACTTGAAAACTTGTCCCCTCTCCTTCCCCCAGTGACATCATTATCAGTCCTGCTTGTGATATACATTCACTTTTCTATAGGGACAAGCATATCTCAAGCTCAAACTGCACTTTATATATTTCTAACAACTGTAACAGTATGGTCATAAACAATTACTTGGTTCTCACCAGGATTTGCTCAGAATCCAGCAAGGAAGCTTAAATACCATACCACCCAGTCTATAATGAGTAAAAAAATTACACCACCACCTGGAACTTTTGAGAGAAGTATAGACTGCATCTAATCAAGTCCAATCTAATTAACACCAGATCTCCACTGTTATACATGAAGATCTGACAGCAACCACTCAGGGGTCATGTTCTGGTAACCTACAATAATCTCTAATTTTATCAATCAATCAGATGATTTTTGCGTTTGGAGATAGAGCAGTGTGGATGAAGAGCATGAATTTACCAAGAGATCTGATTAACTTTCAGATTTTTAAAGCTGCATTTACACTGACTAATTCGAAGGTCACCAGAAAATTACCCTTAAGCAGTTGTGGTCAGATCAGATTCAATTAAGTCAAAATTGTTTTTGCTATTCAATGGATTTTAATGACAGAAACTTTAGTCGGCGTGGTTGTGATTATGTGTTTGCATACTTTTATGTTCATGCATGTTGTGATGACATCTGACGATGCTAAGTCTACAACTAGTTTTATTCCTTGAAAATGTATTCAGTACCTAGAAAGAAAACAGTTATTTTCTGATTGAATTTCCAATCATTTTAGACATGCTCATATAAAAATAATTCTTATTCTCAATTTGTGGTGCTGCTTTTTCGGAGTCAGATGCAGTGATCCCCTCCTCACCCCTTGGGAAATCAGAACACTTTCCGAGTCTCAATCCTCCCACAAAGTCTGGGACGCAACACTGTATATTGACCAAAGAGGTATGATGAACCTTAATTACTTTTCAATTTTGCTCCATTTGTCGGCGAAATATTCGTAATAAACATAATCACGGTATCAATGTTAAACTGTTATATAGTTTCCTGGATACATAACTTGCGAACAACAAATGAAATAGGTCGCCCCTGACGATGTTTGGTATAGTACTGTAGTTCTATTTATCAATTCCTCACCCCACCCACACACAACTATTTCATCCTTTTTTCTTTTTCTTTTTTGAACGAACGTGAAATAATACCTATATTTTATATGGTAATTTCCGTATATATTTAAATCTTTTCTTTCCGCTATTTAAGATAAAAGAACCCTTTTCAGGACTGTCCAATTATACTTGCAACATGAATACATAATTTTTATCCCCGCATTGAGTGCGCGGTCAGCCATTTTAGTCGGCTTGTCACTCGTCTCATGCATAACATTAAACGCAGGTTTTTACTATTTTTTCATGGAATATATACAAGTCAATTAAAAGTTTGAAGCTTAATTTACATACTTACGTGCACTTTAAGTTTCTGCTGGCCCTATTCATGCAATCAAAAGATGCTAACTACCAAAAAAGCCCATTGACCTTGATCTGCAAGGGAGATGTAAGCGGCCCTGTAAAATGATTGGTAGATAATTTCTGCTATAGAAACTGTGACGTCAACATTTTCTGCGCCGAAATCGCGCCCATTCTAAAAATATGCTCACAGGGTATTTCCAAATTGGAGCAAAAACAATTGTGACAAGAAAAATTTTCCTGATAGCGAACAGCAATGGAACAAGCGCGGTGCCAAATAATAACTGCCAGAGACAGAGACAAACGACAGATAATTACTATGATAAACATATATTGTATAGAAAATAATTTTGAAGCATTTAATTAATTTATATATTCACAGGTTTTATTGTATACTTAATTGTGAGATATAAAAACTTATTTGTGCAAGACTTTAGTACTAATATTAGTACCCTTACTCGTACCTCGTCAACCACAGCAAATCAAGTTGAGGCTACGACATCGTAGCTAGCAAGACTTATGATCGTGATAGTTAACTTGAGACCTGTCTCACCTTCGTATGGTCACTATCTTTCCACAGTCACGAAATATTCGGCTAACTAAATTCATTCACAACTTCGTCGTGAATGACTGAAATAACATCTTAATTGTAACACTTAATATGCCAGTAAGACAGGTAAGACTTCGCTTGATAGTTATGGTAATTCGGTTAAACTGTCTATTTTAATGTAGGCATGTCTGAAGCAACGTAATAATTATTTTGTTCTAAATCCGATATCAATACGAGACAAGACATCAGCATCAATATAGCAAACTTTTTGACATAAACGTTTAGCTAATTTTCATTTTGGCGCCTTTTCATATATTATTTTTAATGCTGCTTTATATAATATGCAATCATTTGGGGACATATGTTCAGTTTGTTTCAGTATATTTGCTATAATTGTGGTAATGAATGTAATGACAGGTTTAATAATAATGTTTCGTGCATTGGAAAAATAACTCTCCTAAAAAATGACCTACTATACTTATAAATATTATGAGGAAATGCACATGAATCACCTGTTTTAGCATCGAGTTTTGCTTTTGGATCCACAATTTCATATTCGTAGCTCAAGAAGGAGACAATTTAACAAACACATATTAATAGAAAAGATGGTTGACATAAGACAGGGATATATAGACCTGTATAAATGGAGGGATCAGTGGTGTCGCTAGGGGGGTGCGGGGGATGCGGACCGCACCGGGTGACACCATCTCAGAGGGGTGACACCAAAATGAAAAATTGCAAATTTTACAGAGCACACACTGCTCGGTCTAGTCGGATTTCATAAGCGGATAACCGATCATAGTTAAATACATGACTAGCAGGCACAGCAGTGGCGTCGCTAGGGGGATGCGGGGGGTGCGGACTGCACCGGGTGACACCACCAGAGGGGGTGACACCAAAATGACATTACTAAGGATTCTGTATGGTCTGTTACGGAAGGAGGACCATGGGGGTGACACCATGAGCTACCGCACTGGGTGACACCACCCCGAGTGACGCCACTGGGAGGGATATCACCAAGCAAATGATAATGAGGTACTATTAGCAATTTGCCAATCGCGGATATATCAGTAAATGACTGTCACGTATTGAATGTACTTAAGTTAAAGACTAAAATTATGTGTGTGCATACAGCCTAATTTCTATTTTTGTAAAATAATTTATTAACAATACTGAAAAGAAAGAAAAGTCTTTAATATTTCAACATTTTGGTTGCGTCAGATTTATCCCAGTAATATTAACCAGCTGGGTAGTTCTGACCAATAAGGAACGTTCATGAGCAAAGCAAAACCATCGTCGCTAAAAACGAACAATTAGCTTCAGATGGAGAAAAAAACACTTGGAACCTGTATAAAAAGGATGTTTTCATATTTAATAAATTGCGTGTCAGAAGTGGTTGATTAATATGTGTGTTGTAACGGTCGGAATTGGCCACTTTTAGGGAAGACGGAATTACACTTAATGATCGGAATAAGCCAAGTTTTCTTTGATTTGGACGAATTAATTTTCTTCCTTTATTTATTGCTCCAACGTGACGTTCATGGTTTAATTTCACTGCTTACGTTCTCTCTCGTCAACCGTTAAAATGCTTACGTAAATTTACATGTTATATAAGCAACTGTATTCATGCAAAGGAGTTTCCACAGTGGATGGAAATATGACCCATTTACCCTTCCCTTAAATTTGCAGTGTAGCCAAGGGAAAAACTAGCATAATTAATCTGAAAGCAATTAGGGAGTCCGGAGGCAACAAGTGCAATAAGTGCAATTAATATATAAAAATTTGTCTTGGATTGGAGTTCGGATTTTGATAGCTCATATTTTGTGGAGTGGAAACACTCTTAAACTCATACAAAAAAATATAATATTTTTCTTTGTCACGTTTGCACAGGCCAGTTCGTAAGTCGTGTATAAACTAATATATTAGTACAAGCCATGGTTGCTGTCTAAAAACTGCCGCAGGCTACAGTTAATCTCTTATGCAAGGTTACCGTGACTAGAGAGAAGATCCTGCATCTTGAATCGGCACAGATCGAGCGACTTCCCACCTATGTGTTACAAAGATCAGAGTAATCGCGAGGGAACGGGCGTGTTCTAAACCCATCCCCACGTGGACAGACAGCGAGAAGGACTTTGTCCGCTAAGTTTGATTGGATCGAATCAAAAGCGACATCCAGTGGAAATTGAGACGGAGGGTGTGATAACAAGTTCGATCAGAATTATAATTTCTAACCAGCAAGCGAAAATTTAGTTCTCCTGGGAAGATTGCTAAGCAAATAGGGTAACTCCGAGAAAGCCACTCGTAATTTGGCGGGAATGAATGAATCATATGAACATTATACGCAAGTATAAAACTAATACCAAACTTTAATATTTTAATTTATTCAAAGAAAAACAATAATATTTGACATTGTATTACATATACTAAACGGGGCCCCGAGTGTCCGAGTGGTCCGTTACGGATCACTGCCATCTCACCTCTGTCTGCGTGGGTTCGAGTCCAAGGCTCGGCTAACGTTGGTACGTGGGAAAGCCTGCCGGTAGCTTCTCGTGGGTCGGTGGTTCTTCCCTGGGTTTTCCAGGGTTCTTCCTCCGCCAGTTATACTGGCCGCCATGTATAGCCTATCTTGTGCTGAAAAATGGCGTTAAACCCTATAACAACAACAACAACATATATTAAACAGCCAAGAAAACAGTGAACCAAACTCAGCCGCACGAGCTGCACGAGGAAATCCAACAAGATGACATGATTCAGAGAAATACATGAACTCGACAAATATTTCCATACAGAAAGAACTGAAACAGCGGAGGGAGCTTTTTTTTAAATGCTCGTATAAAAAAGAACACGGGAAATTGGCACTGCAAGGATACCAGCACAAAAAAAATTAACATCAGTGGGCACAGTACTGTCAGCTTAAGTCTGAGGAAGATCGATTTCACACACCTAGCAGACAGCTTGGAACATGAATGGACCTAGCGGAGTTATCTTAAGACCTAAAGGAACAGAACCAATCATGCCAAATGGAGAAATGGAAATTCCAAATGGGACAATAATAATAAGAGAGCCAAAACCCTTTTTCAGAAAAATTAAAAGAGAACAAGGGAATTAGATATTGTTGACATACCGATGGAAATCCCACTTGAAACAACAGTTAGAATATTTCAAGAAAAACAAAATCGAAGTCGTAAGGGCGAGATTCGACACAGTTCAAAGATATATAGTTAAAAAATGGCTTCAGAATACTAGAAGTCGAAATTTCTTACACGGATTTCTTATAAAAACGTGGTACAAAAGGTGCATTTTCCATAGAAAATGGGAAAACGGGACACGCGCCCAAGAAATATAGAACACAACAAGAAGAAACGAAGCAACAGCAACGAGTACAACAGCTACATCACAGAAATGAGATTACGATTTTCCCCAAACAGACCAAGATACAACAAGCAGGGGAAACAGAACCAGGAAATGTCCCAAATACAAAATGACAAACAACAAAGACAACAAACACAGGAAAAGCAAAAGAAAGGACAGAAGGCAGAGAACAGCTTATCCAACAGCAGATGTCTAAACAACAAGAAAAGCAACAGCAACAATAGAAGCAACAACCAATGGATAAACAACAACAACAAAAACTAGACCCATATAAGAATCAAAAAGAATTTCAGAGTATACAACAAAACCAACAACCAAAGAAAATGGAAGCGAGAGAACAACAACAAAAACAACAACAACAAAAGCAAAAGATGAAAATACTAACAGAGGAACAGAAAAAAAGAACAAAGGAAAAGAACAAAAAAAGATGAAACCATCTACAAGTCAGGAGAAAGAAACAACAATCGAAAATAACCCCAGAAGAGAGCGAAGGAAAAAGGAAAAAGATCTACAAGCTATTACATGACGAAGAGCTGGATATTGAAAAAACGTATGACATAATTGAAATGTCAAGTCTAACTGAAATGGAAAATGAATTTAAAAAAGGGGGACCCGAAAGGACCCGAAACACACACACACACGTTGCTGACTGGGGGCTCAGAGTTTTACATCGATCTTTCACTAATTTAACTTCCAACCAAAATCTACAGTAATTTAAACAGAATATTTGGAGCACCCCACCACAACCGTAACACACCTACAACAGTGTCGGCATAATAACCCGACACGCTAAGTTCTTTTTTATTTATTTACTGTGTATTTTCATTTAATTTTATTTTGCTCATTGTAACACATATGTAGATTAAAAATCCGTTCATCCAGTTAAATCTCCTCCAACCGAAATTCCCGTAATTTACTTTTTAATTTAATAAAGAGTTTAGTGTCCAAAATTACCAACTTCATCACCTACCCGTGCGCGATGGTATGTGTGTCGTCACTGTACTACTGACCACCTATGGACAAGTGTATAGACTGCACGCTGAATTAAAGTAAAAACGATGGTACAGTGCATTAGTCATTTCAGTTTCTTGAATTTCTTCAGGATCACTGCTTATTTCAAAACAATCGCACGTTTACTACACCATGACCTCTACGTTAGCACGTTTGTTTTATCTTGAACTACGTCACATCCACGTCAATATCAGGGTCAATGTAAAACCCGTGCTAATTTTGGGAGGGTTTCAGGCCTACTTTTGAACCAAAGTATTCGTAAACGAAGCAACTGAAATTGATAATAACAACGAATATAAGGGGATGCTGTTATGCACACAGAAATTGAGGGAAAACATTAAGCCAAGACATTCATATTTTAACTTGAAAGTAAATACCGTTAATATACATTATCAAATACATTCATCCGGTGCTCAAGATACTGATTGCTTCTGGAAAAGTCCCGGACAGTCATTATAGTTAGTTGGTTGGTAGGAGTGTTTGTTCCCAAATTACAAGAGATGCAAATGTGTGCTCTTAATACACATAGTGGACATGTTCGCTGGTATCCGGTCCAAAATGTCAATGTAGACTGGTAACAAGTAAAATCTCTGTCTTTCGAGTGGTTTGTCAGTGACGTCACTTACACATCAGTGACCTTATTCTCATAGCGTTTGTCTGGACTTCTCCCTAATTAGACTTATTAGTTAGAGATTTACGTCATCGAGGTGCATCAATGGACAAACAAGTATTGATACACAGATGGAGGACGATAGTTTCGCGACGCAGCTATCGGCGAAAGTGCAAATGTCGCTGAATAAAACTTTAAACCCATAAAATATATCGCAATCCACCCACAACATCCCAGTTATTGGTTACTATCGGACATCGACGAATAGCAAATATACAAGTTTGCATTGCGATGCGTTATGTCTGACGAGATAAATATTTTAATTATCAATTACGTCATGCATGGTGAAATTGCGTAAAATTATTTTAAAAGGAAGTAATAAACTATCATTCTGTATCACGCAGCTTTAAATGTGTCCATGTGTACTGTTTATACTGAAACAGCAAACATGAAGTGGATCGCCGAGTGAGACAAAACGTTCGATGGTTTAGCTCGATTAGTCAATAAATATGTTGATCCTTCCTGTACCGAGGGCCCTATCACACAATGTGAAGACTGATAGGGCCCTCGATACAGTAATTAACCGTGTGGCGACAGCAACAACTCAAGAATTAACATATTTATTGACCAATCGAGCAAAACCGTAAAACGTTGTGTGTGTGTGTGTGTGTGCGTGTGTGTGTGTGTGTGTGTTTCCCATATACGATGATCAGCTGACTACTGGTCAGAAATTTATGTAATTTTAGTACTAATGTAGAATTCACTTAACTACCGTTAATATTGCCCTTAGCGCTCTACTGCGCTGAGATGAACTTGTTCAGTTTGTAGTCGTAGAGTTGTAAATATGGTCAACATGAGGGGCATTTCCCTTGGGTCCTGGCAAGAGTGGCTTTTTTCTTTCTTCAAATACTTGTTATCTACTGTCTTTATCACAGCAAGAAGATGCGTTAAATATGTCACAGATTTCGCGTTTAGATCCCATTTCCCATGCCAGCGGACTAATTTATTAATTTGTGAGGGGTCCGAGGTCTATCGAACAATTATTTTTGTACGTTATGCTGTATGTGGAAAAAAAAGCTTAACAATTTGTGTGGCGAGCCATTTAATTGCTTTTAGTTTAAATATATTAAGACTCTGTAATTAGCAGTCATCATATTCCAGCCATAACCATCAAAAAACTTGCAAGCAACCATTTACAGCTTGGATCAATGAAAAATAGAAAATTCATGACTAGAATTATGAATGTAGTACTTGCAAGCAGTCATTTACAATAATACAGAAGGAAGGTAGCACTTGCAAACTGCCACGTACAATCTGCATCAATGAAAATACAATATACATTGCTAGAATTATGAAAGTAGCACTCGCAAGCGGCCATTTTCAATAATGAATCAAGGAAGATTAGGAAATACACGCATATAATTAATGCGGTAATCCCCCTCCATAATAACCTTCATCTCCCATCACAGAAACTGCTTAAGCGTTGTTGTATATTTAAAGCCAGAAAGCAGATGGGTCAAACTAATCAGTAAGTTCCAACAGGGGCGACCGCAGAATTATTTTGTGGGGGTGAGGGTCCTAATAGGTAGAGGTCAGCTATTAAGTTTGACGGATGTAGTCCAGAACATGTTGTCTTCCAAGATTTGTTGTTATTTTATTATTTGGGAGAGGGTGTTGTTTTGGGGGGTTGGTATTGCTCTTTACCGTCGGGGATATTTTGATACCCTCCATCTATCGGTGTGCCCGTTCGCCCCTCTGTCGGTCCGAAATTGCTTAAATATGTTACACATATCGTGATTATTTATGACAGGAATGTCATTATTAGCTCAATTTTAAAATTTATAGAGCTTCCCGGTGCCAATGATTACAAAAAAGAGGTATTTTCAATACTCCTGCGAAGTTTGTATAGCTGGGTACTTCTTTAAGCTGCGCCCCATTAAAACGTTTCTTTCTTATTTAAAACAAAATGGCAATAATGTGTGATCTGAAATATGAGACGATAATTATTTTCTCGAGGCTGCCACACACTGTGAATTATTTATATATACTATTTCTATTTTGGGAAACATGCAAGTGCTTTAAGTGACATATGTACGAACTAATGTGTTATAAATAGAACCATTTACGTACATCCTTCAAAGTCATAAGATCTCTGACGTTATACAGTCAGGGTCGCTATTAAAACCATCTGGCGACATCGGTCGGACTAGGTGGAGCATATTACATGATTATTTTTTAATCTGGGGTGCTAACTCTTATTCACACACACGTGTTTAGTCTGCACATGTGCGTCACTAGCAGCCAGTAACATTAGTTCTTATGTATTCAGTACTCATTATAAGCTCTTTATTTGCATTCAACAACATGGATATCAGCAAACATATACATCTAAGTTGACTTACAGAGATGGATGTGTGAGTGTGTGCTATACATACAATCAAATCATATCTTTCACATGTTTATACATGTAATCAACACGAGAGAGATATAATTATATATACATACAGACATCCATATGCGTACAAGGTTAAAGACATACACACTGACAGACAGAGACACACACACACACACACACACACACACATATATATATATATATATATATATATATATATATATATATATATATATATATATATATATATATATATATATATATATATATATATATATATATAAAAACTCACATTTAGAGTATATACCATGCATACATGCACGCTTACGTGGACTATAATACAACATAAGTAATCTATACAACATCTTAATACGTGGCATACAAAATACACTAGAGTCTGTTCAAACACGCAAACTCTTTCGGGAGAAGACACAAACAGTTTAATCAATATATAAGCAGTATTAAAATGTTTTTCTCAGCAGAGCAAATACAAACATTATGCATGAAATGTGACAGCCAAGAAAGAATTAAACAACGTAATGGAAGTGAAATGGGTCAAATAACGGAAAGGGTATGAGTCAAATAATAATAATAATAGCAACAACGGTAATAATACAAATAGAATAACAATTACTTTATAAATAAATAAATAAAATGTTTTTATGTAATTGAAAGTCTCATTCAACGGCGTCACTTAGTGCTCTATGGACATAATTTGGCATAATTTCAAATCACAGCAAATTTTGTGTAATTTAGTAATTTTAACAATTTTAACATGCTCAGACCTTTCCATAAATAAGAGTTTTACATACATATTTATTGTCTAATAATTATAATACAAAGTGATACTCGTCTTTCAGCTCGGTGCTAAATATACAGAACCGTTGATTAAATTGTTGTGGTCTTTTCCGTATTCCTGATTCGATATTGTAAAGTATGTGTAGACATTCATAGTTTTTAACCGTTTTACCATTCTTAATATTCTCTGATTCCAGATTGCCATCTATATGTTTTTAGTGGTCAGCAACACGTCGTTTAATCAAAGATATAAAAACCTTCACGTCCCCATCTACATGATTTACCCACGCCCCTGCCCAGCAGACCAAGGCGTATTTGCCCCTAACGAACGCCATTTCTCAGTACAAGATAAGTTATACACGGCGGTCAGTATAACTGGTGGAGAACCCGGGAAAACCGTGGTAAGAGCAGCCGCCAAACGGGAAGCTCCTCGGCAAACTTTCTCACATACCCACTTTAGCCGAGTCCGAGATTCGAACCCACGCGAGAAGGCAGTGATCAGTAAAGACCAGAGCTTACGACCACTCGTCTACCCGGGTACCATGAATTTTTGTTTCTAACAAGGCTATCTATGTAAGTAAGTATTAGGTTCCACATAGTAGCGATATGTTTTCTGTTATCTGAGGAGATTAGCTTAGTCCAATATTTTGGAATGAGTCGAGGCCCCGAGTGGCCGAGTGGTCTAAAGCGCTCTCCGTTACGGATCACTGCCATCTCACCTCTGCGTGGGTTCGAGTCTCGGATTCAGCCAATGTGGGTATGTGAGAAAGCTTGCCAGTAGCTTCTCGTGGGTCGGTGGTTCTTTCCGGGTTTTTTCCCGGGTTCTTCCTCCACCATTAATACTGGCCGCCATGTATAGCCTATCGTGTGCTGAAAAATGGCCTTAAACCCTACAACAACAACAACAATCAGAATGAGTCAATATAAACAGTTATCAATCTCACGGGACTGGTTACCAATTTACACGATCTAACGCAACACGTATTATCTTCTGCATCAAATGATAACCCGCGTGTACGGTGTCTTGACACCTTATGATAAACCCTGGGTGAAGACGAGACTTCGGTGTCTAAATTACCATCTAGTTTTAGGGCACCGGATCACACATATACAAAATGGTGAGTATATTAGAAAGCAACACATTTCTTGTAAGTGCCAAAAAAGAAAAATATACGTGATTCCGGTAGTCCGACCATCATTGTCCCTGTCCCTGTCATAGAAAAAAATAAAACTTAAATTAACAAAAATTCATGAAATTAATTTGTGCATCTAACTGAGCCGGTTTTGTCCATCACTTAAAACGCTAAGTACCTTGTATATACTAATCATATATATAACGTATAAAAGAATACCTATCTACCTACCCTAAAACCAGACCAATGTGAAACACACCTATTTGTGGAGTGGGTGGGTGTCTAATTAACTGTAATACCTTAAGTACATTTTCTTCTTTACCTAATAAATGTTAAATACAATACCAACCTTGTGATAAAATCAAGCGTTGGAATTTTACAGTGTATACCAACCTTTTTTCCCCCTCTAACTTCTCGTTAAAGTTTACAAACAAACAAAATAAAAAAAAATATATGATATTCGCCCTCATATAATAGCAAAGTATGACTGGAACAAATGTTTTCTGTAACATTCACAAATAAATATCCGCACGTATCTACAAGCCATGCCCTTGGGCAAGGCGAACGAGGCAACCGCTTTGGGCCCCGCGCTAACTCGCAACGCATTTTTTTTTTTTTGCTCGGGGCCCCACGCTTGTCGCTTGCTGCCTTGGTCGCCGCACATCCTAGGTCTGGGTCTGCGTATCTATTAAATGTACGGGTAGATGATCTAAACATCTCAAAGTCCCTACGAATGCATGAATTTAGTCCAAAGCATTGATTTTCCGAAACTTCAATCATTACTTTTATTGCTCAACATGGATTTTATTTCATTTGATTTATGTTTTTCGTAACAATTTTGCTACATACTATTCATTATAATTTTTTTTTTTATATTTATAAACAGTTTAATGTCACCGACACGACACCTAGAAAAAAGACAAATATAAACGAAACATTTTGTACATCCGATGTCTGTTTAATTCGGCCTCAGGCATCAAGCGATCGGGCATCTTCGCTAGCCAAGGATAATCCCAGCTACACCTCGGCGGATCGATAAGATGTTTCAGTGCTTTGTCCTAACGACATTTATTGGATTTCATGAGCTGTCTCCCTTGGTATGTAATGGCAATTAACCAATAACGTGTAACAGCTGTGCTTTGTATCCATCGGCAGAAAATGGTGGAGGCAATTTACTTCAAAAGGATTCTTTAAGTTTAATATCGAATATTGTACAAACACGCTCCGGCAGTGGAAAGTTGCTTATTTATTAGTCAGTTGTGTGCTCCCCTTGTCTCAATCTCGTAGGAACATTGTTAAAATTGTAACAAATTTACCGCCACATCCAATGAACTCCACAGATCCAAAGCACTCAACTATCTGGTGAGAAAATTGTAATTTTGTCAGAGAATACTGATGCATTGTTGAAGAAGTTTCCAAAGTTTGTGAAATGACCTTTGAAATGGTATGCTAATATCAAAATATAGATTAATACTCCCAGCAGGCAACAACAAAAAAAGAAAAAAAAAAAGAAGACATTATATGTTTTAATGTTTTTGCCGTAGCTCTATGTCGAGAACCTCTTGATTTTACAATTTTAAACGTCTTCCAATTTACAATGGCCTACGATGGCTGCTAGCGGCCAACATGTTTACAATGCAACGAAATTAAAAACTGTACATGTCTGCAATGTTCTAAATGTGTTCGTGACAGTCTACAACCACGAAACAAATTTGTGCATGTACACATTTGTCTTACTTTGAGTTATAATTGGTCAACAATTACCCAATACATTGTCGAACAGGTCGGAACTAAAACTAATTAGCATTCCTTTCACAATTAGAATTTTTTAAATTTATTATAAAGAACATTTGTGCTCTTAAAGATTTAACCGCACATGTTATTTATACTGATCTGGAACAATTAAGAGACCCATTTTTTATTGATATAAACATTACGGGAAAGAAAGCGGGAGAAAAGAAACGTGGCACTTGTATCAATAACATGTAGTAAATCAGCACAGGCAAATCATATTTACCAAGAACTTGATTCGTGCAGTTCATGTATTTAAAATTAGTTGAAATTGAATACCATTTAGCTCTAATGCTGTAAAATGTATATTTGTCTGCATATATCCCTAATGGTTCTCTTGCCCAGACCATCAACTGCAGTATAGGACACACTCTAATCAACTGTTCACGTTTCCAAATAAGGATATAATGTTCTTATACGGAACAAGGTAAAGCGAGTCTGAAAACGGAAGTAGTTATTACAATAAGATGAGATAATATAATAGTTTTTGGTTTAATGATTGGTTGTATTTTAACGGTATATCAGCACTGTTAGGCTATTTAGCGCCAAACAAAATATTATATGTATAATCTTTTAAAAATTATAAAAAGTCTCATATCGACCAGCGATATCAAAACCACATAGTTGAAATTAAAACGATAAGATGGTAACGGTGAAAAATAAAGCTTCCCGATCAACGGGGGATGTAAACGGTGTATGTTAATGAAGAGTGATGAAAATGTATTCTAAAAGGGACGGTATATATATATATATATATATATATATATATATATATATATATATATATATATATAGCATAAAACTGCACAAGGTGATAGCATAAAAGTTAGAGTTCAGAGTAAATATTCACTGTTTTCAGGAACTCTATAATACAAGTGATGTTTATTGTATCAAAAAGTTCCTTCGTGTCATGCACATTGTAATACTGATCGCGCGTATGTTGCAGGTCGAAACACTCTATCATAAAGTGCTTAACAGTGAACGATTCATTGCAAGAAACGTACTCGGATGGATCTTCACCTTTCAGTATGTGGGAGTGGGTTATATAAGTATGACCAATTCGGATTCTTGCAATGACTACCTCCTCCCTACACGATTCTGTAGGAAGGAGTCCATTCTCTTAGGGTTGGCTTGATGGCGTGAAGTTTATTATTCACTGCATCATTTCATGATGCCTGCCACTTCTGACATAAAGTCTCTTTGATACTAGTTTTAAAATCAGTATACGGTATTTTTTTTTCATGAGATAGTGCCATTTTAGCAGCGCGATCTGCTTTTTCATTACCTTTAATACCAACATGGCTAGGTAACCAGCAGTATACAATATTGCGGGAGGTACTCAGCTTAGTATTTTTGACGAGAACATTGATCAACAATGGGTTCTCCAGTTTTATATTGTGCAGTGTCTGAAGTACTGATAGGAGTCGGAGAAAATGATGATGTTTAGAATACGTTTGTTTTCGATATATTGGAGAGCAAGGTCTTTTGGTCTGATTTCGGCTGAAAAAATTGATGTGCTATTTTGTAGGCGAACTTGTGTTGTGTGATTTCCACAAACGGAGGCTGCGGCAGCCTTTTCCTCATCCTTTGATCCGTCGGTATAAATTCTTGTGTAGTTTTTAAAATCGGTGAGGAGTTCATGGTAAGAGTTGTGGAAGATGGAAGGGTTTGTCTCGGATTTTTTTCCATCGTGTAGCTTAAAAAGTACTTCTGGTTGTTTAAGTAGCCAGAGAGGTGTTTCGGGAATGGGCTTTTTCTGAATTTTAGAAAGATAAATTGTTGTACTGTCAAGACTGGATGATATTCTAATGCCAAAGGAAGGTATGGCGTTTGGTTTATTTTCGTATAAGGCTTTGTATTTGGGTCAAAAAACAGTCGAAAAAGCAATTTTGTTTCCTCAACAAATGGAATAGGTGTTCCGTCCAGCGTGAGTTTAGGTTCATCATGGTGTCGTCGTAACTGACAGAAATGCATACATACCATTTCTGATTTCGAGAATTTGAAGCCGTTCGTACTAGCCCAATTTTGAATCTTGTTTATATTTTGCCGAAGTTGTCTTTCAATTGTATAGTTTTTGGTTTAAATTCAGACTGTATAGTTCAGATACCTATACTGGAATATAAAGTATACAAGCATTTTAAACATGAAAGATTATCTTACGCACAAATATACAGACACATATAAAAAAAAACTAATGTGCTCGGCATTGTTAAGAATGAAATTTTATAAGACATTCAAAGAATAACTTGTTCCATCTATCTAAAATCCAAAAAATTAAATGAGTGTCATCATTTCACAGAGATGTCAAGGTACATTTATTATTAGATATTATTGTCACCATTGAAAACACATACTTTCTCATTACTTCTTCAAAACTGAATACATTGTGGTTATAATAGAGGTATTGTATCATTTTAGAAGGCCCAATAGAAAACGAAGACTATTACTATAACCAATAACTTGTTTTCCTTTCAGATATTCAATAACGTTTGTCTATTGAGGACCACAATACACAGTGCATCGATAGGATTTTAATAATCTGATTTTGATATTCAATGAACAGCATCTAAATTTATGTAGAAGCGTGTTTGTTTCGAGTACGCAAAAATATATAATGTCTCGTCATATCTACGTCATATGACAGACTGGATTTTATAATATGACCCAAATATGTATAAACAGATTGGATTTTATAATATGACCCATATATGTATAAACAGATTGGATTTTGTTATTGGCGCCCCACGGGATATCCGACCTGATTATGCCCTTCGGGAATAGCCCTGCTTTACAAAGGATTAAATACCTTTGACGCCATTTCGGAGATACAGAATAACGCAACTCTTAATTAAGACGTTCAGTCCACATGCTATGATTTCCGCAAAATTCTGCCCTTCAGTTCATTACACACCTTCGCTAGCCAAGGTTCCGACGTGTTAACCCTATCTACACCTTGGCGGATCTAACATATATTTCATTGCTCTGTCCTAGCGACATATGTTGGCTCATAAATTGTCTCCTCGGATGCGGGAGGTCATGGGTTCGATCCTCAGTTGAGTCATAGCAAAGACTTACAAAAATGGTACTAACAGCTGAATCGCTTGGCGCTCAGCATTAAGAGGTTAGTGTTAGGACTGGTCGGCCTGGTGTCAGGATAATATGATTGGGTGGGACATCATGCTACATGTCTGCGGCATGATGCCCCAGTGCTAGACATCACTATAAACTACCACACTGCAGACATCGTAGCGAAATGACTGACAAATTGTTAAAGCTATGTTAAAAATCGAAGTTGCTCACACATATACACATATAAATTGTCTATCTTAGTATATAATGCCAACTAATCAGAACTTGTAACAGCGGTGTATTGTACGTCGGCCAAAAATGGAAGAGGCAATTGACTTCAAAGGGATACTTTGTAAGTCTGACATAGAAAGTATGACTAAGTGCCAGATAGAACCCATTACATATGTATTTGAGGGAAAGGACGTATGTGTACAAACACGGACCGGCAGTAGATAATTGTTTATTTAAAAGTCCATTCCAGTTGGTTGTGTGCTCTCCTTGTCTCGATCACATAGGAACCGTGTTCAAATTGTAACAACTTGATTTTGTTTGGATGCTGTGGATTGCATCCAGTGAAATTCACAGACCCGAAACACAGAAATATATGTTCGATCCGCCAAGATGTATGATGGTTTAACACGCTCGAACGTTGGCTAGGAAAGATGTTCATTACAGAGCTATTGGTCTATAATTCTTTTATCTAATTAGTAACAAGTTGTAATTTTACTTTCTTTTGTGAAATCATCTGGAACAAAGCTATATACAAACATACAGTTAAATAAAATCTACTATATTAGATGAACTAATATGGAGGACGATCCCCCCAAATAATTATGAAGGAGGTAAATGCTATTTTACATGTATTTATACAGTGAAACTCAGCGATTATAGTATTACTTAAAAGGACTATATAATTTTTTTTAATATATGCATGGAACATCTTCAAACGTGTTGACAATATGCTTAACAAACGCCGAGTGTCAATCACACCAGCTCCTCCATTGATACATATAGGCTCCCTATATTACCTCGTCCACGATGTTGGGGTACTAGTGATAGCGGAATCATCAACTGAAACTCCAGTTACACTCCGCTGATTAAAATCTGAACATATTTTTTTTAATTAGGGATATCCATATCGGCCAAATATGTGTTGGCCATATATTTCAATTGTCATAACCTATAATGTTAAAATGTACTTATTTCAGTTAAATTCAGAATTTAGGGTATTTATTATTGCAAATAAATACGAGATTTGTTCCAAATTACTCTTCAACTTGTTTTGTCAAGTTCTTACTGATATTGTTTTGTTTTAGACGGTGGTTCGAAAAAAGTAAAATTTAGATTATGTAAAGGAGTTGTGACCGAAAAGAGATTTTCTGGGCCAAATGGAAAAAAACTGTTAGTCATTCCTGGAGCAGTGGAACTTTGGCGATTATTTCTCATGTGGCTGGGTTGCAGGTGGATTAGGTCATCAAACCCATCCTCCATGTTTAGTCGCCAGGCTTGCTGCTCGAGCTGCAACCTTGCAACCGTTGGTACCTCTTCAATACAGATGGTATGTGCCTTGTTCCTTCAATTATCAGGCACCGATGGGGGAGTAGGCTGACTGTTCACTGCGCATGATTAATCGCATCTGGAAGGTAGTCCACATCCTACCCCACATGCTGAAGCTCGATCTTGGAGTAGGGTGACCTTAACACTGCACCAGATCAACCCTTCGAAACAGCAAGCAGCCCCTTCCACTCGTCATATACGACGGCTCCGCTCCCGATGTTTACTCTCTGACGGGTGGTGGCATGAATGTGACCCTTGTGGTAACCAGGCTGTTCCCAGCCCGTTTTCTTTTTCTAAGAAGCAGATTCGGACGAGTAAGCATGCATATAGATCTTGGTTTTTGCAGTTTTTATATACTTATGAGAAGTGTAATGAACACAATGTATACAATTTCTCCCGACTCACCGGTCATTCCAACAACAGTTATCATCATGAAGATGAAGTAGCGACCATTACTACTACTACTACTACTACTACTAAAAATAATAAGAAGAAGATGAAGAAGAAGAATAATACAAATTTAAAAAACAAACAGTAACATCTGCAATTAGGCGATAATAATAATAATAATAATAATAATAACAAGCATGTATTATTATTATTATTATTATTACTATTATTATTATAGAAGGATAATATAAGCACCGCAATAATAATAACAAAAATAATAATAATAATAATAATAATAATAATAGTAAATTGTTTTTATGTAAATTTTATTATCAACGTAATGGTGCTTGTTTTGGTACAATTGTTACAAAACAATACCAGAACGCAATTACAAATCACCCATGTCAATATCTATAATTTAAATGATTTCTGGTTTGTATGATAAACGCATGCATACAATATACTGCAGACAGGAAGATAATCGACAGTTCTGTTATTTACAATACTTTGCACACAATGGAGCACTTAAAATCCAAGATACAAAATACAAGAAATTCTACTAAATGATCGTAAACTAGAAAACGTACAAATCCCAACTCTCTGCAAGCTATCATACCAACATGTATAGTCATTTGATCTAATTTAAGCTGCACATTCATACTATAGGTAATTCGCTTTGTCACTGAGGCACAACAAGCACTTTTGATAGTCATGAGTATCGGTTGAACATGGACGAAGTAAAACGGTAATGCAAAGAACCTACTTGACTAAAGCGGCGCCTTCATTATCAGGGGAAAGTAACTGACCCATGTTCCCCATTTTTCGTGCTCCCTTCTCATTAGTCTGATTCCCTGACCTCTATCCACTCCGTAGGAGTGGAGAAAGGTCAGGGAACCAGACTACCTCCTCATCCGCTCGAAATTATTACACAACCGGTATGCGACCGACGAGAGGAGGAACGAGCAAAACGGAGGAAGCAGAGCGAATGCAGACTCTGTGAGAGTAATACCATTCTGTATCTTCCAGCTTCCATCTATCAATCATTTAAGAGTAATCCAGATGGTTAGTGTGGGATTTGCTGCGATGAGCGTTCAATCTCACCACAGTAAAAAAAAAAAAAAAGTATAGCCAGCAGCTTGGGGCCTATGAAAGCGCTGGGACCAAGGCGGTTGCTTCGTTCGCCTTGTCCTAGGGCCGGGCCTGGACAGACTTGAAAAAAAAGAATATATTTATTTACTTACTATGTACACTTCAGTCTCGCACCATATACCCGATCTTGCTGCTTAGCAAAAAAGAATTGCACTGTATGCGTAATGAGATCACTGAATCACAAACTTGTATAGAACGTTAGCAATACACGGATAGAAATTTATAAAAGCATGGATTCAACAGACAGCATTACAACTGCCTGCAATGACAATGATAGCTGAAACAATTCAGGTTGCAGTGAGATACTAAAACACGGACATCGCTAGTTGATATACTTAATTTAGCAGATTGCACGGGCAGGCAGATGAAACCAATATTCACGCAGACTAGAAATTACAGTAATAATAACGGACTAAATTAGCTCATTGGCATAATATCTGGGTTTGTAAACCAGTTAGTGTGTGTGTACGTGTGCGTGTGTGTGTTGTGTGATTTTGGATTTTTAACGTAGCTTTAACAATTTTTCAGACATAACGCTACGATGTCTGCAGTGTGGCAGTTTATAGCGATGTCTAGCACTGTGGCATCATGCCGCAGGCACGTAGCATGATGTCCCACCCAGTCACATTATCCTGACACCAGGCCGACTAGTCCTAACACTAACCTCTTAATGCCAAGCGCCAAGCAGCTGTAAGTACCATTTTTATAAGTCTTTGGTATGACTCGGGCGTGGATCGAACCCACGACCTCCCGCATCCGAGAGCGGTCTTACGTGTGATGTAAAATGTACACTAGGTCTTTCACAATCAAGATGTGTCAGAAAAAAAGCAGCCTCTGTCGATGGTATGGAATATTACTCCGTTCAATTCTGCCTGGTGATTTTGAAGTACCACAACTATAATTTTTTGTTATCTCCATTTCAGTTGGAAGTATAATGTTAATATCACGTTAGTACTGTAGTTATTTAGTAGTAAGGTATATGGGCACTCTCCTGCACATGTCTAAAGACACAGGATGGGTAATACAACTTGTCCAGTGTTCTTGTTTTCCTTTTTCTTCTTGTTTTTCTTCTCCCCAAAGCAGTGGTTGAGGAAGCAGTCCAGTAGTATTTGATCTAAGAATATGTGGGCATTTTATGCAGTAGTACGGAAAGTGGTGACTTTTATGTTGTTTTATGCAGTAGTACGGAGAGTGGCCCCGCAAAGATTCAGTAATATATGATAAAGCTGGCATTTGAATTAATAAGCCGTTCATTTTTGTTCTATTTGTCGTGCATGGGCACAGTTCGTGCATGTCTATTTTTTTAAATTTAACCAGTGGTCCAGAGTTCTCACATATTAGCTACTTCTCAACTACTACTGTTCTGTCTGCCTGTTTGTGTTTCAAAATAAAACTTTGCTGTATTGTAAATTTTCTCTCTTTTGTCACACAATCGTTTACTTGGAATGGACATTACTGAGAGAAAATAGGTACATTCTATGACAGGGACTACTGTAATGTATGTAATTCCCACCCACAGCCAAATCAAATATTGATTATTTGCTGGGCAATGGCCTTGCTTACATACGTAGCCTGACTGGCACAATGCTGCACCAGAGACGCAAGCCTTGCCATAGAGCGGCAACATCATGTACATAGAGCGATAGAGATGTATACATTAGTCCTTCTCCAAGCTGACCAGATTATACGCTCGCACTGCATGCTTAGCTCGTTAATTTAAGTTGGTTGACAAAAGCATTGTATTTCTCTCAATTTTCATCGATTATTCTTTGTATCTAGTTTGAACATATACCTTATTTGCATGTTCAACATTTGTATGTTTTGTTTTAGTATTGGTCATGATTATTTAATAGTCCTGTGACCGCTCCGGTGACCTAAGTAGTTAGAGCGTCCACCTCGGATGCCTGAGGTCGCCGTTTCGACCCCCGGCCGAGTCAGACCGAAGAATTATTTAAAACAATGGCACCAACAGCTGCCTCGCTAGGCGCTCAGCATTAAGGGGTTAGTGTTAGGACTGCTTGTCCTGGTGTAGGGATAATGTGACTGGGTGGGACATGATGCATGTCTGCGGCATGATGTCTCAGTGCTAGAAATCACTATAAACTGCCACACTGCAGACATCGTAGCGCTATGACTGAACGATTGTTAAAGCTACGTTAAAAATCCAGATCATTCATCTCCATCATTTAATAATCCTGTCACATATATATATATATATATATATATATGAATTTGTAATCATCATACTCTTTAAGAGTGCTAATATGCCTTTCATCTTCCCCAGACAAGTTGTTTCCTAAATGACTAGTCTGCATCCTTTTTGTCAAGTATTCATCCGTTCCATCCTGAGTGATAAATTTTCAGTACTACAGTGTTAACATTTTATAAGCTGCGCATAATTCAGAAGCAAGTTCCTAATATGGTAGTATGTCAGTAGTAAGGTACAAGAGAGGCCTATACCACAATAACTGAAAACCCAGTAGTTGAGGAAGTGAATATACTGAAGGATGTTTCAGTAGTATGCAATATATTGCAGCACATTGGACCAGTAATTTGGATTCAATAGTGAACGTTTTATTGATTTTATTTGTTCCCACGACATAAAAGATAAAACTATTTTAAATGTCGTTGTTGTTGTTGTTGAGTGGTTTTTGCAATTTTTCAACACAAGAGAGACAATACATGGTGATCAGTAACTGCAAGAGGAAGGACCCGGGAAAACCCCGGAAAAGCCCCACATACAAAAGGGAAGCTACTGGCAAGCTTTTTCACAAATCTGATTAAAATCAGATCTCCACAGTCCTACGTGAAGATCCGTTCTGGTGACCCTTGTTATTACCATAATCGCTAATTTTATATGCCAATCAGGTGAACTCTCATATCTTTGCGTTTGGGAGTTTGAGCAGTATGGCTGAAGAACATCATTGTGTGCAGAAAGTTTTAATTCACTTTAAAAATTATGAAAGTTGCATTTCCACTGACTAATTCAGAGGTCACTAGAACATGACCCCTAAGAGGTCGCTGTCCGATCTTCACGTACGACAGAGGAGATCTGATTTTAATCAGATTGGCTTTCTCAAGTACCCACACTGGACAAACCCGAGACTCTAACCCACACAGAGGTGAGATGGCAGTAATCTGTAACGGAGAACTCTTTGGACCACTTGGAAAACTCGGGCCTCCATTTTAAATATAACTAGTCGTTCTGTGTTGTTATATATTACTGAATCTAATATGTAGCATGACAGCTGAAAATGAGTTTTCATTGGTCTAAACGAAACATATTAAAATTAAAATGTAACGAGTACCTTGAGGTAAATTGTTTTATATACAAGTTTTCAATGCGGGACTGTTCAATAGAATATGTAGGAAAACCATCGTTTCTAACGAGTAATTATTTCTTTTTAATGTAGCACGTTACTTTTTCCACTTATGACATGGATAGTCAATGTTTCCAGCTGTACATGGACATATATACTGCAGTGTTTTCGCCGAAAATTAATGCAATTGGTGGACAAGATTAATAACTGTAGACATGACTGGGAAAGCTAGGACTTAGTAGAGCGACTCGGCAAGCCCCCATCCTGGTAAACCTTGTCACGTTGAGTTAATTTCCCTCATCTTCTCTAGCCGATATTGTAAGGATGCATATTTCTGTCAATCTATGAAGAACACATTAACTTGGGCCAGAGAACAACTAATTAGATTTATGGGGACAGATGCTTGTTAAATCGCTATAATGCAATGATATCTAATGTCTGTGTCGGGAGAGGAAGTGATTCTCAATTAAGCCTTCGTTACTTCACCGTTAGACGACTAAAAAAGGGAAGGTTAACTTCGATTTTATATCGGAACTATCAGAAGCTGAGTTTTCCAGATCTGTTGTTTGGAATTCTATTAGCCATGCTGACTGCAATTTTGGCGCCTGTTTATAAAAGGCGGCAAATATATTTAATCCTGATTGGTATGCTAAATAATGGGCGTGGTTCCTACACGAAAATTCCTGGGGTTAAATTGCCCTCATTGAAAAAAATCTAGTCAGTCTACAATTCTCCTGCAAGAGTGAAATTATAAGGGACTCAGAGAGTAAATTTGGAAGAAATTCTCTCAGAAAATATTTGTCAAAGGGATCAAAGGATCGGATGTCTGGAAAGTCAATGGACACAATGTTGGTGGTAGAAGCGAACAAAGCTTGAAAGCACAAGGTATTTGCGTCAATTTCATGTAATTCGTTGATACCAATATAATGATTTGCTTGAATATAATTGTTTATATTTGCATGAAATTATTTGTTTGAATGCGTAGATCAATATTATAGATATGAGTGTAACTGTGTTTGAGTTTATCCATCTGAATTCATGCAATGATCTTCCTTTTATAAGTTTCATTATAGAATCGATAGACTGTTTGAACTCAAATTGCCGGCATGTCAGCATAACTTGATTGCTTCCGGTGGTCCTTTCAAAATCACTGCTGGTGACAGGTCAGCTTTGCCGTATTTCTTCTCTCTCTCTCTCTCGTTCTGTCCCACCTCTCTGGCCCCTCACTCGACCATAACTTGGTTGTCTGCTGTCTTTTCCCACCGCGCGGTGCACGTATAGAGCTATTTTCCTTTCTACTATTCCGAGACTCCCTCCCTTTTCTATGAAGTCGGATCTCTCTCCAGTTCTGGGTCTCTCAGATTCTTCCAGACCCCGTCCCTTGTACGATTTATTTAACGAGGGAAAATACTTGTTAATTTCCTCAGATTTCCTTGGATTTTCCATTTTGGAAGGAAATAAAACGTAGATTGACTAATATGGTAAAGGAGATTATTTAAAACATTGGATTTCGCCCGGAAACACCCATCTCGTTTAGCTTAGCCAGTCAGGATATACTTTCTCTAACCGCCAAAACTGTAACACTCTCATCGAAGTCAGAATAATTCTCTCTAGTCTGCCTTTAATAATAACTATTCTGGAAAATATAATTTAAAAAAAATCCCGCCGATGTAAATAAATAAATATAAGACAATCTGAAATACCTCTGCCTGCTCATTCAACTTACATTATATCGTCATTGCAATCTTCGAGCTTTTCTGCTCATATATTTAAATGCTAACAACAAACAACACTGCATGTTGTTTAAACTACCCACCTCCAGCAAATAACATCGTTCTCCATTTTTACAAAAACAACATGTGCTACGCAAGTGTTAGTCTCAGCCAGCCAACTGTGTATTTGAATGGGATTGTTGCGCAAATCCTGATACTTGTATCCGCACTGTTTGAACACAAATATTAGATCTCGCTATCAAACTCGGCTTGAACTGGTTGCAACGGTCCCGAAAGCAACTCTACTTCAAATGGTTGCCGATATCCATGAACCAAACTCTGCTTGAAACTGGTTGCGGAGAACCATGAACCAAACTCTAATTGAACTGTTTGCGGATATCTATGAACCAAACTCTACATCATTTAACTAGTTGCAAACGATCAAGGGATCAAACTCTACATCTACTAGTTTCGAAGATGCAGTGATCAAACTCTGCTTGAACTGGTTGCAGAGATCAAGAGACTTATCTTGGTTTCTAGATTACACTAACACCAATTTCGTCCATGCATGCATATGATGCTATTCTAATAAAACCATGAGAGGGACCGTTCAGGTTATGTAGAATAGAAACCACGTAGAAGACAAGCCAAAATGAGTTATATAATTACAGCGAATATATTTCTTTTGAATTTTACCTCTTCATTATTTGTCATTTTTCACCTTTAAAGAAACAAAAATTGCTACGTGTATATTCAGCATCGCTCTTATTCCGATATAGATCGTTGAAGAAGCTGGAGGTAATCGTTCTAAACAAACTCCGTCACCGTTGCTTTTCTTTCAGATTACAAATATGAATAATTAGCCCCTGAAACAGCCAATCATGTGTTGAGGGACAGTTTCATTCACTGAGCTGCAACATCACAAAGATAATGTAATAATATTAAAGTTAGATAGCTACATACCGTCAGTATACTTTTTACAAAAAAAGGGAAGGAATCAAGGTTAAATATTTAAAAAGAATACAGAGAGTAAGCACATCATACTTCAGTCCAAAAATGTCAAAGTAACATAAAATATTATACTTTTTTAAACTGATACAATGGCATGAAGATTATCAGGTGTATTTCAAAGTAGATTAAACGATGACCTTCAAAAATTGTCGGACTAGGCAAATGTTTGCTTCTTAATTTTAATCCATCCAAAAACAGAGTGCGTTTTTTTCACCAACAGGGAGCTAGAACATATATCAAGCCATGAATGACTGAGGTGAAAAGATTTGTTTAACTGCATCACATCGACATATGGGAGTTATTTTATCATCCAACTGAGCCATATTGGCTTTTCAAATTCATTTCGTATCTATATGAATTGGACAACTGATGAAGTTTAAATATATTTTATCAAAATATAGCCTGAATACAATTTATTTAACTTGGCTAAATTCTGGAATATGCATCTGAAATATGGTCTTATGGTACAAAATCAGATTCTGAAGAAGAAAAAAATTCGAAAAATTACAACTTGAATCAGTCAGAATAGTTTCTGGACAACGAACATTCGCTTGCAGAGAAGCACTTTATTTTGAAACTGGGTGGTATACTCTCGGAGAAAAGTGAATGATAACAAAGTCTATGCAATTTGTATAAAATTGTCTACAACCAGGCTTCGGATTATACAACCAGTTCAATCCCACCTTGTTCAGGAGATGCAGTCCATCATAATTAATCTGAGAAACTCGAACAATATCATTCAATATCAACGTAGAAACCCTCTTTAATCGTACATATCAACACTTATCGACTCATGGAACGGTCTGCAACAATCCACACGAAATTATTCATCTATACTAACCTTTAAAAAAAAATGACAGAGCGCAAAACTTCTTTATCTAGTATTTTATAAGGCAAGCTTCTGTATTATTAAGCACGTTAAGACACAAATGGAGTTCGTTGAATTATAATTTATTAAGGTGTAATTCTATCTCCAATCCTTTATGTTCCTGTGGATATCCAAAAGAACACGATCATCGTTTTCCTTTTAAACGCAGATTATTTAATAACGCAAGAAATGAAGATTGTCATTAATGAATCTTATTAGTGATACTGATACAGTTTGTCTGGCAACGTACTTTACACATCATAACAACAGTTACCTATAAATGGAACTGCAGTAATTTATTATAAAGCTTCTTTGGTCAATGATGATTACCGGGTATAGTTCAAATTATACGTACCGGACCACATGAAACACTATCCCTCCACTTTTAACCATCTCTCATTTTTTCACATGTATGTACATCACGTGCCTTGACTTTTTTCAGAACTTTTGCCCGCATGTTGGTTTATTAATTATTCATGTTTATAGTGGAGAGGAACTTGTAAGTTGAAAAACTTGTTTCCAACCCCTTTGTCCTGCGTCCATAGTAGTGATCTTCCTGGCAATAAAATACGCTTAAACTATGCTATCTATTCAGGTACTCAAACACACATAAAAAAATTTAATTGGTCTTCCTCACGTGTTTTTTTTTTATTATAAAGTGTACTGAAAAACGACTTACACCCTGATCTGCCGTCACATAATGCGTATGAAGACCAGTGTCTGTTTTGTCTACCGATTACCCCTGATAAACTGCACATACCCAGATCTGCATGCGTATAAAGGTCGATCTGTGTTTGTGCAGTTTGTGCTGCAGTCTGTCTTTTTGGAGGGGTATATATGGTCACTGTGCCAGACAGGTTTTTGACTAAAGAGTGAGAGTCCAAAAAGTTCATAAAGGTGTAACAACTTGAAAAATAGCTACAATGACCTGAAAATCTATTCAGGCCATTCACACATGAATACAAATGTGCCAGGTGACTCTAATCTGTCTGCCTCCAAATTGTATTTGCTTACTTGTGCTAACCATGTTTTTGTAATGAAAAAAGTCCAAAAGTTAACAAATGTGAAGACTAATGAAAAAGGCAACAAAATGTCGGTAATAGACTGAAAATGTAATCAGGCTGAATGCTCATGACCAATACTACACACAATTTTAACTTGTTAAATTACATACAGTTACCTCCCAATAGACTGAGTTCAACGAAAGTAAAATGGAATGGGCCACAAACTCCTAGCAAAATTTATTCAGCTAGTACAGACCATATTTTAAATAAGTATGCTGAACCATGTGCACTAACGGATGTGCTATGTCAGATATCGAACGAGTTTTAAATCGGACCTGCTGATCACTTGGTTTCGTACCCTTGGTTACTTTCCCATAATCGTAGAATTTTCTCAGACACTGTATCAAACCAGGGATTACTGCTGGACTTGATGTCCGTGCTTGCACTATCATTAAAAAGCTGGACTATACCATTAACAACAGTATTAAGGATATATATATATATATATATATATATATATATATATATATATATATATATATATATATATATATATATATATAGTGTGTGTGTGTGTGTGTGAGACTTGAAATTTGTTAATGTAGCTTTAATAATTTTCCAGTCATATCGCTACGATATCTGCAGTGTGGCAGTTCATCATAGTATTCTAGCACTGGGGCATCATGCCGCAGACATGTGGCATCATGTCCCACCCAGTCACTTTATCGCGACACCAGTCCGAATACTAACCCGACCTCCTGCATCCAAGGAGTACACACACACACACACACGCATATATATAAACACACACGAGTCTTCTGTATAATAAAGGCTTGTGTCATTTACATCGTACTGCTTACTATAAGGCTACAGCATTTACCGTCTATGCTCGCTTAAAAGACGAGTCAAACGGCAGACAACGAAGGTCCAGATCTGCCGTAGCATAATGCGCCAGCAGATCAGGTTCTATGTCGTTTGTTCCACTGATTACTCCTAACAAACTGCATAGACCCAGATCTGTTGGCACATGATGCGACAGCAGATCTGGGTTTATGCAGTTTGCTGTTTCGAGAGAATGGTACGAAGAAACATATCTTTGCATCCACCTACGTACTCAAATTGATGAAGGAATGTTTCGCACAGTCGCATATCTCTTTGTCGGACATTGCAAAAATATCCGCAGTTCTTACATGTTGGGCCTTTAACTCAATTTGCTTCAGCGTAGAAAAGTTGATGATGGCTTCCTGAATATAAATATATACCAGAAGTAAGCGAGGCATAGAATACCGCAGAGTACCGTCATGGACGGAAACAGTAGTAGTTGGGTCAAAAAAAAGCAACAAAATAAATAATAAAAAACATCCTGATATGCCGTAGCATAATGCGCCTGCCGATCAGGGTCTATGTTGTTTGTTCCACCGATTACTCCCAACAAACTGCACAGACCCAGATCTGCTGGCGCATTATGGAGCTTGCAACTGGACTCGTCTTATAAGCGAGTATAGAAGGTAGTTGACGTAATCTCAGTGTTCAAAAGGAAGGATCAAATTATATTACAGTACTGAAAACTAAGAAGTTTTTATAAGATCGAACAGCGAACAGTGCATATTATGAACTATTAAGTGCTGCAAACAGTGTGTGTGTATGGTTTGGATTTTTAATGTAGCTTTAACAATTTTTCAGTCTTATCGCAACGATGTCTGCAGTGTGGCAGTTTACAGTGATGTCTAGCACTGGGGCATCATGCCGCACACATGTAGCATGATGTCCCACCCAGTCACATTATCCCGACACCAGGCCGACCAGTCCTAACACCAACCATTTAATGCTGAGCACCAAGCGAGGTAGCTGTTAGTACCATTTTTATAGTCTTTGGTATTACTCGGCTGTGGATCGAACCCACGACCTCCCGCATCCGAGGCGGACGCTCTAACCAATAGGCCACCGGAGCGTTGTCGTGCTGCAAACAGATTCATTATTAAAAATGATGGCAATATAGCTTTCATGCTCATAGCATTAACATGTTTATATAAGGAAATAACAAATTATACGTCAATGTTGTCGAAAATACAGTTTTATATTTTTTCTTTTCTATTTTGATAATTAACCGTCATTATTTCCTAAAAAGTGTTATAAGATAGCATCAAATCTGAGAAAAAGTATATTCTCTCTAAAGCCTGTCATGAACATTTTGAAACAAAGCAATGCGTGTATGTGATTTGGACTTTTAACATAGCTTTAACAACTGTTTCAGTGATATCGCAACGATGTCTGCATGTGGCAGTTTATAGTTATGTCAAGCACTGGGGCATCATGCCGCAGTCATATAGCATGATGTCCCACCCAGTCACATTATTCTGACACCAGGCCCATCAGTCCTAACACTAACCTCTTAATGCCGAGCGCCAAGCAATTCAGCTAACAGTAAAATTTTTCTAAGTCACTGATATGACTCGGCCTGGGTTCGAATCCGCGACTTCCCACATCTAAGGCAGATGATCTAACCACTTAGGCCACAGGAGCGGGCGACAAAGGAATAGTTTCTTGTCTGTAAAAGGCTACTAGTGTGATCATAGAGAGCAACTATCTCCTGTTAAAAGTACATGTACTAGTCTTTGCGTTATGATCATGATTTTTTTAAAATCCTTTTTTAAAAAGTTTGACTACGTATCGTATTAAAAGTTGACTAAGAAACCATATTAGTTTAATTCATGGAATATTATTTCCAAGTCATGTAAAGTCTTTTTTGTCGTAAAATAGTCTGGACCCTAGACCGACTGAGTCGTAACGAAACCAAAATAGATACGTACTTCAAATTAGTTTAACAA
The DNA here is from genome assembly GCA_028554795.2 of Sinohyriopsis cumingii. Classification (NCBI taxonomy): domain Eukaryota; kingdom Metazoa; phylum Mollusca; class Bivalvia; order Unionida; family Unionidae; genus Sinohyriopsis; species Sinohyriopsis cumingii. The sequence continues at coordinate 87,233,876 of CM068834.1, read as the reverse complement.
CTTTTGTGGTAATCAAAAAACGTGGAATATAGTATAGTCACACATATTCATTTTAAATATGGATGTTTGAGCGTTCTAAGTTACCTAAGTACATGCATGATTTTTAATAGTACTTTTAACATAACCAATTACAAAAATTTGAAGACCACATGGCAGATGGGTCAGTCATGAACTAATTTGTTATCCTCGTTAAAAAAAAATGTTTTTTAGGACCACATGGCAGATGGGTCGGTCACGACCTAATGTGTTATCCTCGTTAAAGAATATTTATTGTTATTATTAAGCCTGCCCGTATCAATTCGTGGGTCGGTGGTTCTTCCCGGGTCCTTCCTCCACCAATTATACTGGCCGCCATGTATAGCCTATCTTGTGCTGAAAATGACGTTAAACCCTACAACAACAACAAAAATTATTAATGCATATACCGTATAAGTCAGGAATAACTGCAAAATGCAATGACCCAGAGTTGCCGTCGCATCTTTCGTCGGCAGATCTGGGTCTGTACAGTTTGTTAAGAGTAATCAGTAGAACAAGCGGCACAAACCCTGATCTGCAAGAGCATTATGTTATGGCTATCAGTATACTTTTGGGCAGTTTGAATTCGTTTCTAAGCGAGTACATACGGTACCGCAGTGACCATAGATAATAATCCTTTTCCTAATAGGTGATTAATTCATCAGAATTATTTCGAACATGAACAACAAATGAGAACATACCCTGGGGAAAAAAAAAAAAAAAAAAAAACAACCAACCATCTCCTGCAGGTTCGGATGACATAACCGGTCCAGCACTTCCATTTCTTAGATTACCACTAATGAAATATCATGATTCAACTTTTAAATTACCGTCTAGTGTGTTTTGTCAGAAGAGCTATATTTCAGTTCGATTTCATCACAACCAAGTTAAAATTCCAGACCATATTATTAACAGTTTTAAATATGTATGAATCAATTTAAAATTAAAACTTTTACAGAGACGTCCTGAACCAATGTGACTGACGAAAGATTACAATACTGATTACAGTCCTTGTAGAGTGGAAAGATCCCATTTCACACGTGACGTTGCAAGCGATGTTTCAGTTTGGTGTAGAACACGCTAATAATGTCTTGCATTAATGGATCCACCTTACTTTTAATTCCTTGATTGAGAGACACGAAACAAAATGATAGCCTGTCAAAATTTTGTTGTCTAACGTCCCGTAATGCATATGAGAATTTCTTTCCCTGGAAAGTGCTTTACAAAACCCGAAAATAACAGGTAACAGCTGTTCATGAAAGCCTTCTAATTCCAATATGTATAATAACATCAAGAAGTAGCAGCCACAGTTCATGAGAAGCAAGACATGTGGCATTTATAAATCCATTTACACCTGAATCTTTGTGTGCGTAGTGGTCAAAGAAACAAAAACACTAATATTACCACCCTCCCAAGAACATCCGATATGTCGCACCTTCGTTGGAGTTTTCACTTCTTTCAAAGTTCATCGATTGTAACTAAGTTTCTCGATCCACACCGATCTGACCGTAGTCCGACGATTTTCAGCGTATCATCCCATCCTGGTGCTTTGTTTCTTTAAAAAAAAATTTTTTTTTGCAATGCCTTATTTCATTTTATAATAAAATTGCCCCGATTAATCGTAGCTCGAGACACTTTGGTATGTCGTTAATGTTGGTTTGATGACAGTCTTTGGTCCCCTCTGTAGTCGTAGCATTCATACGTATATAATCCTTTTGGACATTTGTCTCATGTACCTATACTTAGTCCAGGAGCCTCAAACTCAAACCACCCGAGGGCCGCATGAGGGTATTTTGTATTGCCCAAGGGCCGCACCACCTTTGTTATCTCTGAGGACACCTTGTGACGCCAGTCATATTGCGGACCACCGGATACGGCTTGGCGGGCCTCGTGTTTGAGACCCCCGCTTTAGACGAGATAAACGAACCAACCTTTATATATCGAGTTAACTCATTGGCGTCACTAGATCACCCAGTGTGGTAACTCATGGTGTCAACCCCCATGGACCTCCTTCCTGCACAAAAATTCAAAAATTCTATAGACAGTCATTTTGGTGTCTATTTTGCTCTAGGTATCTTATTCCCCGTCTTTGCACCCAGTGATATCATGCATAAAATTTGAAGGGTTTTGCAACATTGATCTCTTTAAAAAAATGAAATGAGAAAAGTTTTGGGATGTCAAAAGTTATCAATAATACTCAATATCCACACCAACAATGTATGATGTAGACTATCGAATTTTAAAGATACTATTTCTTTGCTTACAATGTACGAGTCATAACTTTGATGGAACATTCACACATAGCAATTGCTGCTATTAAAAGCCAGCTCTGTTGTACTCTTCTTTCAACGTGTCTTAGTTTCAGGTGAAAATCAAAAGAAAATATGAAAAAAAAAAAAAAAAAAAAAAACAGAGCTGGGGAGTAGAAAACTGACTGTATTTCTCTTTATCACTGAGGCGGTGTCTACTAGCTGCTATACGTAATGCAATTGTATTTGGTTAGTCTGGGGTGTAAGGGACACAACACTGGTAATACTTGAATTGTGTTGCACCCCAATGTGATTTGTTTCCAATTAAGTTCATGAGCATTTGGAATGAGATTATAAAAATTTGGTAATTGATATCTGTTCAATCAATGACAAGATAAAAAGACTGATAGCAAAATTGGAAATCGATATCTCATCAATTAAGGCCATGACAAAAATTGAGATAACAAAGCTGGAATTTGATATCTCATGAATTAATTGGTGGCAAAAATAGAGACACCTAATATGAATACTTGAAAGAAAAATCTTTAAAATTTGCACTTGGGAAATTATCTAAATGGAACCTACCCCCACCCCAAGGATATGCTTTTACTAGAATCACCTTCATTATACAAGTTAATGGAATGTGTGACACAAGTTAAAATTTTCACGTACTGAACTTTCAAACATGAAGTTAACCATTCTTGTATTAAATGCAGCAAAACCACACTGCATATTGATGGGAAGACCCCCTCCAACCCCATTGAGCCAAGTATATTATGAATTTATGAACAAACCAACAGTGTGCATGGGTCCTTTATAGTGTCCTGAAATGACACTTGTTGCATTACATTGTTCCAAAAATCCCCAATGCTGATGCATCAATTTGAATTTCTTGGTAGGGGGATCGGGGTGGTATGGTTCTTTTCATATTAGAAGTCTGAGAAATATAAACTCTTCATTAAATTTTGGTAAAAAGGAATTAAATTTCATCATGGACAAAAACAGGTTATTAATACATAAATAACAGTAGTCAGAACTGTACAGCTGCACAGTGGTGTCACTAGCGTTGGTGTCACCCAGTGCGGTAACTCATGCACCCCCCCCATGGACCTCCTTCCTGCATGAAAATTAAAAAATTGTATAGACAGTCATGTGCGGTAACTCATGGTGTCACCCCCATGAACCTCCTTCCTGCACAAAAATTCAAACTTTTTATAGTCAGTCATTTTGGTGTCATCCAGTGCGGTCTGCACCTCCCTAGTGATGCCAATGCTGCTGCAGTCTGAGGTTGGTTCTTCTTGAAACAGTACAAAATGTAATTTTTGTACAATATTATTTGCATAATGTGCCAGGTGATCTAGGTCTATACAGCTGCTAGGAGTAATCAGTAGAACATTAATAGACCCTGATATGCCTGCACATTATGAAATAACAGATCACCGTATATGTTAGAGTTTGCATTTAACTTATAAATAAGTACCAATAGCAAATTCTTGTGTAATGAAAACCAGTTATAATGAGATTTCATAAATATATTTTGTTTTTATTTTGAATTATAACACATTTTTTTTGTCAAGTTACTCAGTATAAGGTTCCCTCACTTGTAACTGTTCGTTTTTGTGGGTTTAACACCATTTCTCAGCATATAATAGGTTATACATGGCACCCAGTATATTTGGTGGAGGAAGAACCCATGAAAATCCTGGGAAAACCCACTGACACATAGGAAGCAGCTGGCAAACTTTCACACATACCCATATTGGCCAAGACTAAAACATAGGTGGGCACAGGTGAGATGTGTGAGTGATTGGTAAAGGCAAGTACCTTGGGCCCCTCTGCTGGGTTCCTGTCACAAATGTAAAACAAGATTCCAGATCTTTTACAAACCAAAAAATACAAATTTCCAGACCTGACAATGTGACAAGGTTATTGACCTAATGACACCAAAATACTTAAATACTGCAAGTAAAATGTTGTGAAGAGCTAACATAGTATAAACCACAAGATTTTACCTGGATACTAAAACTTCTACCAAATTAGCAAAATTTAAAATGTTTTTTAAACCATTTATAAGTTTTTACAGCCATTTTCAAGACCCAGAAAAGCAATATTCAAATTTTAGACCTTCTTCCAGACCCACACAGGAACTCTGCTTCCCTCACTTATAAACTGGCTAACATTTATGACTCCCATGAACAACATTTAAAGGTTTATTGTTACCCATACACAGTGGCTGGCTTTACGGAGGTTTTCCGACATCAGCCATCTCAAAGACTCATGCCACCTCAAGGTCAACCTGGGTCATCTGGCTGCTTTGGCTTTTAGTACCACATTATGCAATGGAACATGGCATGGGTGAAAAAACTGAGGTGCACCAAATTTTGGTGAAACTAAATCTGACGTAGTCCAGCTTCATGTCTGCAGTCATACACAGTATGATGTCATAATCTTAACGACAACACTAGTCAGATGTAAACAATTCACAAGAGAGCCAAATGAACTGTATTTTTTCTTGACTGATATCTGCAATTGTCTTTGCAGACAAAGTCAAGTAGGCTGAGAACACTTTGTCTATTGTCAAGAAACATGAATACAAGAAGGCAAACCACACTGTATAATTAATCTGTTGATATTCTCCTCCTTTTTGAAACCTTATTATCAGCAACGAATTCCAAAGTCTGGTTATATATGGAGCATTTAAATGAACTTGGTGAAAATTAATGAACAATCTGACTCTGTACATCTTACACAATAAGTTTAACAAGGTGCCAGAGTCTTCTATAGATCTGTTTTTCAGAAATGGACAGAACAGTTAAATATGTAATCAAGCAGGTGGTTGACAATCTGATTGGTTGGCAATCTAATGAGATCATTGTTAAGCTGCTATTTGTTTGACTGGTGACAAAAAGGTCAACAGATGTGTAATGTGATTTTTCAGCTACAGAAGCATAATTTGGGTTAGGATATTTGAAGGCAAGCCACAATGCATGTTAGCCAATATTTGATTGGTTGTCATTGAATAATGTTAAACAAAGAGTGAAGTAAATATATCTGTGTTCCTATCGTTCATTACTGCTCTTGTGGCATAGTGGTTAGAGCATCTGCCTCTGATGTGGGAGATGGCCTGTTCGAACCCTGGCCAAGCCATATCAAAGACTTATGAAAATGGTACTAACAGCTGCCTCACTAGGCACTCAACATTAAGAGATTAGTGTTAGGACTGGTTGGCCTGATGTCAGGATAATGTGACTGGGTGGGACATAATGCTACATGTCTGCAGCATGATGCCCCAGTGTTAGACATAACTATAAACTGCCAGAGTGCATACGTCACAGCAATATGTCTGAAAAATTGTTATAGCTACGTTAAAAAAATCCAAATCTTATCATTAACTAAATACAAAGTACAAATCCATTTTTTTTTATGTACACAAGGCAAAAATCACTGCAGTCAACAGCATTATAACTGCCAATGTTGAATAGACACATTGACTTTTTATAGTGGGAACAGATAATAATTCAAACCTCAAGGAAAGGCAATTTTATTTGTAATGTATGAAACTGTAATAAAATAAATTCATCATACTGAAAATCAATTTGCATTTGTCCTTTGTCCAGAGATGTCTGTTAAGGCAGGTGTTCCTGCATTTGAATTCATCTGCTTCTCTTGTGTATGAAAAAAAAAAAAATTGTGCATGTGCAGTGCTGGAAAATCTCACATGTAATATAAATACAAGACTGACCCAGCATTTCGTCATTTATGCCTCATATATGTAACAATATTCTGTAATTGGTAAACAAGACTAAATTTTAATCAACTATATAAAACAAAGATTAATAACCTTCAAGGTAACAAATCTATGAAGGAATGTCCTCTCTAAAGTTTTGTAAATCCCATCAATAGTTTTTGCACTGAAACTTCCCTAAACTAGTCCCTCTGTTACCCAGTCTCCTCTGTAAACAGGTCACATATTCATGTGTCAATAGGGACATGTTAATATCATATGTACTCAAAAATAAGTCAATTTCAACTGAAATGACAGACCATGATCTGTCATTGCATAATGTGTGACAGGTCAGGGTCTGTTTTGTTTGTTCTAGTGATTAATCCAAACTACACAGAGCTAGATCTGCCAGGTCATTATGCAATGGCAGATCTGGGTATGTGCAGTCTGCAGTTGGACTTGACTTGAAAGCAAGTATATACTGTACAAATGAAACCTCAGTAACCTGACCACAATGGCCAGAAATTGTTGGTCCCAAAAATGTCTCATTTAGGGAAGTTTCTCCTCCTCACACATGTTTACTTTATTATCTGTTTAATCCTGATCGAGCAACTAGTATCATAAAGGATATATTTAACAAGAAATATTTACTCCATTCATTAAAAAAAAATCATTGAAACTATGAGTACTGTAAAAACTACATTAATACCCAAGTCATGTTTAATATTCCTCTAATTAGGCACAAGTTGGACTTCATCAAAGTAAGCAATTGTGAATTAAAATGTGTATCAACCATAAATTTCTTATTAGATTACTATGATTGTGAACTTTGACCTACATACACCAAAATAGGTTTTATGTACAAGGAACTTACTCAAGAAAACTGTGCAAAACCAACATTTCTTGGAATTACAAAAACCTTGACCACTGCCCCCCCCCCCCCCAATAAAGCTTTTAGAGACAAGCCCAACCCAATCTTTGGTCAAAGTAGGTGACCTAGAACTAATGTTATGCAAAAATCATTTTTCTTCTTTCAGTCAGTGAACCTGACCTTTGACCTTTTTTGATCCCCCATACTACAGGTTTCTTTCTTGCCCAATGTATAAATCATCCACAAAATTTGGTGAAAGTTCACAGTATGAGCAGAAACAAAATTTAATTTTTCTGCCACAGTGTACTTTACGATAGGCTTTGACAATACTCCAGGTGAAAGGCATCTCCAAAGTTAAGTCCAGGAGTGTGATGTATAATTTAAGTCATTGAGAGAAACCATTCTTATCCAATTGGTCACAGTAACACTGACCTCTGACCCCATAAATAAATAGGCTTTTCTCTATCCCAAGTGCAAGCTATCCATAAAGTTTGGTCCAGGTCTAAAAATGCAGAACTAATGTAATTGCACAGAATTAATTTTTCCTCCTTGAATCATAGTGAGTGGCATTGGAACATTTGACCTTGAATGGATATAGGATGTTTCCATAACCCAAGTGCATGCTATTTACAAAGCCTGGTAACAGTAGATGGTAGAAAACTTTAGCTATTGTGTGCAAACAAAAATAGTGAACTGGATGGACAAATGTCAAAACATGAAGACCCCCCCCCACTGATAAAAGATTGGTTATCTACATTATCAAGAGTTATTCCTTAAATCTCACAAGACATGAAAACCAGTATGGGAAAGAATCAAGTCAAGCCCTATCTCATCATGAGATTTCTGGACAAGCCCATCACACCAGCATCAAAAAACTGTGCTGATCCCATAACAATGGTCTTCACTGGACTTCATCAAACCTGCTGCTGACACTGTCATAACCTCAAACCACCGTAATAAATAACATATTAGACTCCCAGTTGTTACAAAAAAGATTTGTATTACAGGACATAAAACAAATATACATCAAGATCATACATATTGCATGGCACAAGTCTGAAAATTGACAGAGACATACCAGACTGGATGGATAGGGAGAGTGACAAGATAAATATAAATAACTATGGAAACTACAACTGTGTGTATCCACATAACTCCCAAATAATAATAAATAAATAATAAAGAAATATTATGGATATTCAAACAGCAATTACAATACTTTCAAAAACCAATGTGGAATTTTATATTCTTGAATAATTAATTTGTATATCTTCACTAAGAAGCAGAGAATGAGTTTGTCACACCAATATATTTTATTAAAAGTGAAAATAACCAAGAAAAATTTCAAACGTAAAATTAAATGTATTTATATGGGAAACTGAAGATACAAAATATTGAACTTTTTACAAGATGAGTGGTCCAAAATACAATTTACATCCAACTAGATTTGTCGATTTCACCAAGGTCCACTAGGTATGGTCCATATTCCTATGATTAAAAAGCACGTTGTACTAATTCTGATGGCTATTCTAGTTCCAATGCCAAAAAATATCAAGTGCTCCGTTTGATATCTGAATTTAAGTGGAAAAGTTTTATATCTAACTTGATAAATTCATGCACAATTATAAAGCTATCTTACAATTTCATAGCTCTGGTCATGCAATTAAAACTAATGGTGCTCTCGGTTTGTGTTCTACCATGTTCTTGTGTGTTCTTAATGGCTATCAGATTTGAGACACTATTAAATCATTTCCTTGACACATTTCACTTGTTTATGTTATAAACAATCAAATATATATGAAATTTCTTACTCATTCTATCTGCAAATTAGAATGGTACTGGACAAAAAATAAGTTTCTTTTTTATTTGATATGTGAAATGAGGAAACATATACAGAAAATTATGTATGACAATAAAACAATTTTCCACCTAGCTTCTCTTTTATTACAATTATTTTTGCCATTATTTACAATTTCTGCAACTTTAAGTTGAACACATGACTGGCTGCAACTTTAAATTGAACACATGATTGGCATTATGTGCATCCAAATTCCAATTTCTCAGAAGTCCTGTCTGTAATTTTTAAAATTCTTATGCATAAAAAGGCCCAAATTTCATCACAATGACTCAAAATTAAAGTCCAGACTTAGGCAACTTGGTTGTAAAGCTCAAGTCAGGCTTAGTTTTCATCCAATCAGTCTGATTTATTCTATCTGGACTTTCATAAAAGTTCAAGTTAAGCATGTGTTCCATTGTGAAATTCAGACTAGGTTATGCAAGCTGTAAAACAAAATTCCCACAAAACTTGTACAATTTCCACACAAAAATTGTTCAATGAAAAACTAAAGTGCTAAAATGACAGAAACAAAGAACCCTGGGAGTCTACAATTACTGGTACATGCATATAAAGCTGTTGTTACAGACGGTGGCGAGGTATACTGACAAATTTAGGGTCAGCAGCAGGAATTAACCTCAGCATCCAGCCTGATTCACATTCTGCCCACTTCTCTTGGTCGTTGTCATAGTTGTGAAGATCTGAAATATCAAACAAGATTTGGTAAACACAGTATCAATGAATCCAATGAGTTTTTGAATGAAATAAAATTACCTACAAATTAAATTACTGTAGCATCATTTATTTTCAAGGGGCTCGATGTTCATGGTTTTGTTAAAGCATTTTTTTTAAAGCAATTTCATTTCATGGTTTAACCAATACACATACCCTGTATAAAGAATGCAAAAGAATAAAACTACGCAGATGCAAAGATTGGTCACCTGAATGTCTAAATCAATTGCCTTACACGTGTTTCTGTTCAAGTAAATAACATCAATGGAAGCCAAAGCAGTCAACAAATCTACAACACTACTACCACCTTTATGATCACAAATAAATCACCTGTCTAGATCAATCACTTACACCATGTTTTCGTCTGAGTGCTCAACATCAATGGAAGCCGACGGCACCAAATTGCAAATTGCAAAGGTGCTAACTAGGTTGAAAGACAGTGGAGTCACGTTTCATGTACAGACCAACTTTAACCACCTGATATGACAATAATAAAGAGTTCGAAGAAGAATTAAAATCAGACTTGCTGAGCTGGTTGCTAAACAGGGCATGGAGGCCATCTTGGGAAAGAAAGATGTTACCGATGACAATCAATGCACTGTATTAGTGAACTTTGCAACCTCATTAATCAAAGATAAATCACAATGAATGGATGAGTGAAAGATTGGACCTAATTATCAGTGGTTTTGAGAAAGCTGTACTTAATTCTATGATTTCGGGATATTTAACAGATCAATATTTGTGTGTATCACGAGACTTGATTGACATGATGTTGATGGAGGCTCTGTCCAAAAATTAGTGAAGTGTGAGCTTTAATATTCTGCTGTAATTAGTGTATACACACGTTTTATTATTTTTATTATCTGCATTTCCTTATGCTTTTTCTCATTTCTTTCCATCTTTACTTATCTCACATATCGATTTAAGGCAATGAGGGGGAAATTACAGCATTGATATGTGTACATTAAAACAATATAAAATGCCTTAAATTTTTTTTCTCCAAAAGGTTAAAATAAATACGTGCAAACACTAATATTTTCACTGGTTCAATTATCTACCAGCATCATGTACTAATTCACCAACTCAACAATATCATTATACACTCTTTTAAAAATGAGATAAAACTTTTTATTAAAAATTTATATTTGAGCAAAGTGATTTTGAAAGGACTGATAAAATTTAAGGAGATTTTGAAGAAATAAATTTTTTTCCATACAGTCTAGCACTTTTCAGAAACAAAATTCATTTTTTCGATAATTAAAGCATTTTTCGAAGACAAGTCTCTAAATTCAAGGACTTTTCATGGCAACCCTTTGAATTCAAATACTTTTCAAGGTTGTGCAAGCTTTATTATACCAATGACCAGGTTATAATGAGGTAATTTACAGTGAGTGATTACTGTTCTTATTTATGGGCATCCCTTTGACTAGTATAACTAAAAATGAAAGAAAGAATAATGCAGTTTACTACCATATGAAAATCTGATTTAATCATTTTTTACATCAATTCGTCAATCAAATAAAAAATTCTTGAAACATTTCAATCCTTGTGAAAGCATGTTTCATTTTATCCAAGCCTATTAAATCCAAATAAACAACATAACTAAAATAACAGAAGAACAATTACTAATGAAACTTTACATATGTATATTAATTACAGCAGAGTAATGCAGCTCATGATCTAATGTGACAAAACCACAGAATCAAAAATCAAGTCTGCTGGTACATACAGAAGTTTGTCAGGTACATAATTTTGAAACTTGGATTAGCAAAACCATGAACGCAAGTACCCATAAAATTGTCTTGTCATTTTTTTTAAACAAATAAAACAAAATAATGGAGACCCACAAAAATAAATGATACTACAGTGTATGTCTATAAACTCCAGAGACCTTTATTTCATTTTATCCTTTCAATTTGCTGCTCTTTCCAAGACAACTGAGACTCAACTGCTTTGAACCACTTTGATTGTCTCCTGGATCATTACACCTGCTAGGTCATCCCTAATCTAAAAGCATCAGAAATGTGCCTTGAAATAAAACCATTTTTTAAAAAGTAAAATATGTTTCTTCTAGAATATTTAACCAATCATATTCAGGCAAAATCAATACTACAATTCTTACTAGTGGACCCAACTACCTGCAGTTCCTCCATGATGGATCATATCGCTTATGAAGCCCGCTGTTTTCATTACCAAGAACAGGATTCCATTCATAAGGAACTAGATATTGGTAATAAATTCCATCTATTCTGGACACTTCATCACAACGTCATTGATTGGATACAGTGCAAGCTCTGAAGTCACATTTCAGGAATATGGAGTCATTGCATTCAGGGAGATCATGCATCATTTTACCTTCAAAGAGGGGAAGGATGATATATCTACATAGGCACTTTCGTCCAGAATAAAGTGGGCTATCTGTCCAGCTTAGAAGACTAAACACAACACCAATGAATTTGCTCCACATAATTATTCATGAAGTTAAGACAGCACCATCATTGTCTATGAGTACACTTCTCCAGTTCTTGTCAGAGAGCGCTCATGGACCATTACTCGTGGCAAGGAACCATTACTCATGGCAAGGAACCATTACTCATGGCACATAGGTTACCATTTTAGATCATCTGACAGCTTCATATAGATGCAGATACAAGACGTTCAATGAATTTGTAGGTGGGAAATGTTTCCATTTTGAAGATATTCTCTCCAGGGTAAGAGGATTTATCTCCCTCCACCTCTTACCTAATCTCCTAAGGTATTATGATTGGGTAATGTATTTAAAGAAGCCAATTTTTTCCAAGCAAAAATGTTTCTTCGAGAATACTTACCCATCATAATACACATACATCCTCAAACCTTCTCTGTTACATCCACACTGAGAGCGTGCCTTACACTCTAATTTCTTACTGAGACATTCATGTGATTTGGCACCAATCCCTGCACCAAGGGGAGATCACTTTGCCCCGAAGCCACCTATATGGGAAGACATGTTTAGCTGCTTTTAGCTAAAAGTGTTACCTGGGACGGCTGGATCTGCGATGTAAGGTACTATGATTGGCTAATGCATTTAAAGAAGACATATTTACTCTGAAATAAATTAAGGCTGAAGTATCATTTTTTGTACCATTATGGACATCACTCAACAAAATATGCCACAGGTGTACTGAAGAATGCAAAATATTCTATGGATTCATGGAAAATTTGCATACAAGTGTTACCTCAGAGCAAGTGGGATGTATTCCAATTGTGGAACTAAAGTCTGCTTTTGTGGCACCTAGCTTCATGGCAACTGCATATCCCTGAGTTATCTCCCCTGCATTGGGTCCCAACACATGGAAACCCACAACTTTCTCCTGCAAACATATAACATAACTAAAATAATTAAAGATTTATAGGAATAAAAAAAATTAAAATAATTAAAGATTCATTAGAGTAAAAACCTTATTACATGGTAAATAAAGCTTAGCTTTATAAAATCACTGAATACATTACCCTCACAAACAAAGGAACTGGACATTAATTTGTATTATTTACCAGATCTGGACAAACTTCGCACTTAAGTGAGATCATTGATCTAATGCATCTTATCATTATATTTTTAGTTCTAGTTGATTTTGCATACTTTTCTGAAACCCATTTTTGAATGCATTTGTCTGTAGACAGTAACAAAACTTGTCCTGAAACCCAACCCTATTCCTACCAACATCCCAGGGGTTATAACCCAAAATCCATAATACAGTTTAGGTGTCTTCCTTCCTTGTCTGAAAATAAAAACATTACTGTAACTATGGATTTGACAACTGAACCCCTCACAGGAGACCCCAAATCAAACCCCTCTTTCAGATGGTCAGAAAATAGGCAAAATATACACAGTATACATTTGCTAATACACTACACAGACCCAGATCTGCTGTTGCATAATGTGTCAGATCTATGCAGTTTGTTAAGAGCAAAGAGCATACCAAACACCAGAGACACTGATCTGTTGGTGTATTATATAAGGAAATCTGGGAGAATAATGAATGAATTCTAATAAATTAGGAAAGCTGCAGCCTAAATGTGAGTTTAGAAACTTTACACATTTGCGGACTCTAAATATAACTTTTGGTTTTGTTTGAATTAATCTGAGGAACAGTTTATCTAATGGTAGGTATAATCTATTCTGACATGAAATGTGGAGCTTTTAACATGAAACACGGAGCATTTAACACAATTGAAACGTTTTTTTTGGTCCAAAAAAAAACTACGGATTGGTGCTACTATGAAAACAACAGTTGCAGTATGGATAGATTGCAAAGCTTTATCTAAATGGTACAGAACTTTTTAAGAAACATCTATGAACCATGTTACACTAACCTCAAGGCTACAGTGTCCAAGCTTTTACTGATGGCTACAGTACTGTACATAATGTGACATACCAAGCTGCAAGACTCATGGCAATAATATAAAAGAAATTGAGCAGCACCCATATGTTAATTTAGGTCAATGAAGAACAAAATATAGGTCACATTAACCAAGTTTTGACTCATGGATGTTGTATCTACATAACAAGCTGCATCATGCTACTTGCTGCAATGTGTGAGAAACCGAGCTAAATGCAGGTCACTTAGTGAAATACAGCTTGCAGTGACCTCATTTTAACTGAAGACTACCACTATTCATGACTCATTTAACAAACTAAATGATTCCTGTGGCAACAGTATCTAAGCTCACTACAAACCTGAACTAAAGCACCTACACAATATGGACAGATATCAATCTGTACACTGGAATCATTCTGCAATCAAGCAAACATTGTAAGCATTCTTTTACTTTTTTTAATATACATAATGGCTTTAGTGATATTTGAATGTAAGCATAGTTTTTAATGGCACATCAGCACAATCAGGGCCATACAGTGTCAAGTAAGTTTAGGCATCCCCCCCCCCCACTGACTTTTAAGACAATAATAAAGGCAAAAAGTGGTAAAATTCTTAAAATAGACAATTAAAAAAAATCAACCTAATTCTTTTAAAAGGTCCAAGACCTTCGCAGTATGATCATCATGGAATGCATGTCAGGTCAAAATGTCTTGACACAACATCTCATGGTCAACTACTGGACCGAGGTCAAAATGCATGCCAGGTCAAAATGTCTTGACACAACATCTCATGGTCAACTACTGGACCAAGGTCAAAATGCATGCCAGGTCAAAATGTCTTGACACAACATCTCATGGTCAACTACTGGACCGAGGTCAAAATGCATGCCAGGTCAAAATGTCTTGACACAACATCTCATGGTCAACTACTGGACCGAGGTCAAAATGCATGCCAGGTCAAAATGTCTTGACACAACATCTCATGGTCACCTACTGGACTGAGGTCAAAATGTATGCCTCCAACAGTCACCTCTTGCAATACGCGCAACGGTGCATCTGGCCTTTTCTAAATCCTGAAGCCTGCAGGCAGATGTGATATTTTTGTCACATCTTATTTTTAATTTATATCAAGACTGTAATCAGTATTTATTTCTCAAGTTCATATTACATTAAATGTCTTTAGGTTGTACATATACTTACATTTTCTGATATCACACATATAAGTTTAGCATAGCAGACATTTTCTTCTCGGTGAGGCACTGTCCATTCCAATGGAGTAAAATTAGCATGGTACACCTGTAACAAGAGAAAGCAAGGAACAATCTTTAGGTGATACCACTATCTTGATGCAATTGCTGAACAAACTGGAGATTCTTGCAGTACAACAGTAATGAAGACAAAACATGTTTAACTATGTTGAAGCACATCAATAATGAAGATGAAGCATGTTTAACAATGTTGAAGCACATCAATACTTAAGACGAAGCATGTTTAACTATGTTGAAGCACATCAATACTGAAGACGATGCATGTTTAACAATGCTGAAGCACATCAATAATGAAGACAAAGCATGTTTAACAATGTTGAAGCACATCAATACTGAAGACGATGCATGTTTAACAATGTTGAAGCACATCAAGACTGAAGACGAAGCATGTTTAACAATGTTGAAGCACATCAATACTGAAGATGAAGCATGTTTAACAATGTTGAAGCACACCAATAATGAAGACAAAACATGTTTAACTATGTCGAAGCACGTCAGTAATGAAGATGAAGCATGTTTAACAATGTTGAAGCATATCAATACTGAAGATGAAGCATGTTTAACAATGTTGAAGCACATCAATACTGAAGATGAAGCATGTTTAACAATGTTGAAGCATATCAATACTGAAGACGAAGCATGTTTAACAATGTTGAAGCACATCAATACTGAAGACGAAGCATGTTTAACAATGTTGAAGCACACCAATAACAAAGACAAAGCATGTTTATGTTGAAGCACATCAATAATGAAGATGAATCACGTTTATGTTGAAGCACATCAATAATAAAGACAAAAAAGTTTAACTACGTTAAGCACACTAATACTGAAAATAAAACATGTTTAACTATTTTGATGCACATAAAGGCTACTACACTTTTAAAGAAAGCCACAGAAGACCCAAATACCTCCATTCATGCACATCTCTTTATGACTTCTCTTTCACTCAATATAATTCTGAACTATTGAATCCAATTATTTATTACAATTTTTTTTTAAAAATAAATTTTTGTTGGTTTTAAAGGCACTTTTAACACACTACTGGCCATATCATGTGGAGGAAATGGGAGCCAAATGAGTTTTCCAAGGACACACCAAAGCAGACAAACTGGGCTGGCCTGAAGGGGAATAGAATTGGCAACCCTTGGATTGTGAGCTTCTAAAATAATGAGGATAAAGAAAGAATTAATGAGGCCTATACATAAAAAGATATTCAAGAGTACTTATTTATTCCATGTCAAGTGTCAGTGGTTTTTGCTATTGTTTTCAAATGACCAATAATCTGAACTTTTCACTCACAAAAACCCCAACACAATTAGTTTATTTTATTTAATACAAGTTAGTAAGATCTTAATATCCAGCAACAACACCCCAACAAACAAAAGTAAATAGACAGTCTTTCTTGAAATGTCACTGTAACCTTGGTAAAGCATTACCAAATCTATCTGACCTTGACTTTTGACCTTTTCTCCACTGCATCTGTATGTTTCTATTTATCAGCAGTATCTTTTGCCTAAATGATTACTCAACCTTCTTTAATATCTTACCTAAAACAAGAGACCCCAATGGGCCTGATATCATTCATCTGACTTGCATACCTTAATAGTTGATTAGTTCACTAAGCATGCTTATACAGTATTGTAAATATATATATCCCTATGCCAACACTCCAAAACTTTACATTATGTCTATCTTATCTATTTTACTAAGACTCATGAAAATTATTTCCAAAGATAAAGGCAAAATTACTATGCATTGTCACTTGCTCATAATCAAAGTCATCCAAGGTCTTTCTCATAATGAAAGTCATCCAAGAGCTTGATGACATCTAGTCATTTAACAAGTTCCATAGAAACTGGATGATATATATATTGTCTCTAGGTCGACAGCAGTAAGGAGCTCATAGCAAGACATCTCTTTACTATGCACAGATGATCTCCCTTTTTATACAGGCTTACAAAGATAGTGATGATGTAAGCAAATTTACCACATGACACAAAATCTGACTGCAATTTGGTCTAGAGTGTGTTAACAAGCTCAGCCAGGCTAGTCAGTATGTGTGCACCTTACTCATATTTAACTTGTCCAAGACAATTTGTGATATAAGCCCATATTCCCAGTTTTATCAAAGTCAGATCAGACATATGGCCTTAACAGTGGGGACATGCAAACAGTGAGTCAGTAAAATACTCTAAAATTGAGCTACTTCTAAAGCTACTTCATACATTTTAGTACATATCCCCCAACCTGTACCATGACCAAGGAGTCATAGCCTAGAATCTGCAACATACTATAGATGTTCTTTTGATATGCTGCATTTTATTAAGTTTGGAGATAATTTTTTTAAATAAAAAAGTCAATTTTGCTGTGATTTTGTATATTTGATCTCTGTCTCTCTCCTTGTGGCCCCAAAACTGTAACAAACTCCCCACCCCCTTGCAAATAGTTGTCAAATGAGCAACCTATGTAAGAAGTTTGGTGAATTTTCATCCAGCAGTTCAGGAGACATAGTTATGGACAGAGGTCATCACAATATCCCTCTGCTAAAGCATGGGGTTAATTAAATCACCCTGTTACACTGACCTGTACTTTTTGTGTGATTATTACTTAGGTAAAAGAGTGAGTGGGTGGGTTGGTTGGCCAACCTCATTTTTAAACCAACCACTGATCAAACTGTAATTGAGAATATCACATGCTTGAAGATGTGAATGCAATGAAATCAACAAACCATATAAAAGTTCTTAAATGAATGCTCTTATTAAATTAAATTTATTAAATGATTCACATAATTCCATCTTTTGCAACCTTGATGAGCAAAATATTTCAAGTATTCTACAAGTTTAAAATATTTTCATTTAAAATTTACACAGAATGTAAGATTCTATTTATCACTTGACAAAAAGAACAATTTTTGTTTTAACACTGTATGGAATAGTGTAGTGAAATGTTTTTGAAATACATTCAGATGCCTCTGTTGTTACACCTTTTCTTGAAATGAGATTATGACATCATTTGAGATATCATGACATGTTATTACACATTACATAAATGAAACATATGATACTGGTATATTAATTTAAATAACACAGCAGTCATGTGATAAATACATCTTCCAATCAATATAGTCAATTCTGGAATAGCCTCAATCCAGAGTCATTTCTGGAACAGCCATCACTGGGTGTTAATACTGTTAAGCTATTAACTCACATCACTCCACTCGGATTCGGCTAATGTGGGTACGTGAGAAAGCTTGCCAGTAGCTTCTCGTGGGTCGGTGGTTCTTTCCGCGGGTTTTCTGGGTTCTTCCTCCACCATTAATACTGGCCGCCATGTATAGCCTATCATGTGCTGAAAAATGGCGTTAAACCCTACAACAACAACAACAACAACACATCACTCCAAGTTTCTTTTCATTTTCACCTGAAACATGCTTTTTTGTTTACTTTTGACTGCATCCAAACACAGCTGTTTCAGAGAGATATTTGTTGTGCTGAATGCTCAAGCGTAAAAAGAGACATTTCTGATTCAGTGTTTCACTGGTGTGTGAAAACTGGTCTCTTATTTTTCTTCTTCTGCTTACTGGGCTAAAGATTTTCACATTCTGGTCAATTCTTAACTCCAAAATCTCAGACTTACCCTAAATTTTTCAAAAGTAAATTGTCTTAGATCTAATACCAAAAAGTCTAAATTCCAGACACGAAATCTAGCTCTGGATCCAGTAATTTTTGGCCTTAAAAAAATCTGATCTCAAAAATGATGTTTTTAAGCTGTATTTTTGCTGTAAGCAGAAGGTCTGCATTACTTGGTATCAATGTAAAACTACATCTTTCCCCTTTTTTGTATTATGAGGATGACGATGCCACAGAGATGAGAATTAGGGTAATACCTCATGATGAAAAACATGGCATGCTGCAATAACAAGTGCTTTTACTTAAAGCAGGGGTCATACAATTTCTTGTCTAAAGTTCAATAATCTTAACTATAATTAACTACACCAATTATATAATATCCATGAAGATAATCTTACCTCCAAATTATTTTCCCCATACTTCTGGATGGCGTCCTCTTCTGAAAGACCGATACACCCATACTCCAATGGTGTGAAGACTGTTGTGGCCACATTGACATAGTCTGTCTGAAATATACAGAAATAATTTCAGCAAATATGTTTCCCACTGGAAAGAAGTAAAATGTGTAAATGCTAAACATAGCCAGGTCTTGCATATGAACCCCACAATCAAAGCACTGGCATTCAATTTGTGACCTTGATTGCAAGGTCCAATGGTTTAGCAAGCAAGTTACAGAATGAATTGTCTTAGCTTCATAATGATTCATCCCAAGTTGGAAGAATGATGAAAATTTGTCATGAGGTTTAGAAATTATAAGTAAATGAAAATTTCCTTCACCAAAAACTCAATGCATATTTTTTAAGAACTGGTAAATGGGGTGAGCAAGCATGTCACAGATTGACTGGTCTCTGCTTCATAATGATTGATCATATATATGAAGAATATTTCATTGATGGGATTAGAAAGAAGAATAATCATTTATGGGATAAGTATGATTAATATTCATTGATGGGTTTAGTATGATTAGCATGACTGAATATTCATTCATGGGATTATGATGAATATTCACTGATGGGATTAGCATGAAAAATATTCATTGATTGGATTAGTATGATTAGCATTAAGAATATTCATTGATGGGATCAGGATGACTAATATTCACTGATGGGAATAATATGATTAGTATGAAGACTATTCACTGACTGGATTAGTGTGGTTAATATTCATTGATGGGATTAGTATGATTAATATTCACTGATGGGGTTAGTATGATTAATATTCATTGAAGGGATTAGTATGATTAATATTCATTGATGGGGTTAGTATGATTAATATTCAATGACAGAGTTAGTATGATTAATATTCACTGATCGGGTTAGTATGATTAATATTCATTGACAGGGTTAGTATGATTAATATTCATTGATGGGGTTAGTATGATTAATATTCATTGACAGGGTTAGTATCATTAATATTCACTGATGGGGTTAGTATGATTAATATTCACTGATGGGGTTAGTATGATTAATATTCACTGAAGGGATTAGTATGATTAATATTCATTGACAGGGTTAGTATGATTAATATTTACTGATGGGGTTAGTATGATTAATATTCACTGATGGGGTTAGTATGATTAATATTCATTGATGGGGTTAGTATGATTAATATTTACTGATGGGGTTAGTATGATTAATATTCACTAATGGGGTTAGTATGATTAATATTCATTGACAGGGTTAGTATGATTAATATTTACTGATGGGGTTAGTATGATTAATATTCATTGATGGGGTTAGTATGATTAATATTCATTGATGGGGTTAGTATGATTAATATTCACTGATGGGGTTAGTATGATTAATATTCACTGATGGGGTTAGTATGATTAATATTCATTGATGGGGTTAGTATGATTAATATTCACTGACGGGGTTAGTATGATTAATATTCACTGATGGGGTTAGTATGATTAATATTCATTGATGGGGTTAGTATGATTAATATTCATTGATGGGGTTAATATAATTAATAATCACTGATAGAATTAGTATGATTAATATTCATTGATGGGGTTAGTATGATTAATATTCATTGATGGGGTTAGTATGATTAATAATCACTGATAGAATTAGTATGAATAGTATGAAGAATATTCCCTGATGGGATTAATGAAATTAATCATCTGGAAAATATTTAACCAAAACAATGAAGCAAATTTTCTATGACCAAAGCCTAACAGGTCTTAGAATGAATTGTCTTAGTTCTATGACAACTCAAGCTAAGCCAGATGAGATTATATCAAGGGGTTTAGGAAATACAAACAAATGAAAAGCTTTAATCAAGACCATAACAAACTGCTAAAGCCACTGCTACAAAAGTGACTAAGACATTAACATGGATTCAACAAAAAACAAAACTATTATCTCGTACAATGCCTTTTAGATTACATAACATTGTCTGAGACAACAAGTCCAGGGCCTGAATGTCAAGCCCATGATAAAAGCATTGCTGAAAAACTTGAACCACAACTAGTGTTGATAATACCAGCAGAAAGAGACTGTTATGTTTGGCTTCCCATTAGTGTGTGTGTGTGTGTGTGTGTCATTTGGAGCTTTAAACTAGCTTTAATAATTTTTCAGTTATATCGCTATGATGTCTGCAGTGTGGCAGTTAATATTGATGTCTAGCACGGGGGCATCATGCCGCAGACATGTAGCATGATATCCCACCCAGTCATATTATACTGACACCAGGCCGACCAGTCCTAACACCAACCTCTTAATATACTGAGTGTCTACTGAGGCAAATGTTTGTACCATTTTAGAAGTCTTTGGTATGACTCGGCCCAGGTTCGAACCCTTGACCTTCCCACTAGTGTGCGGTTGACAAACTATGATTCAATATTGTTCACAAGGATATGATTAATAAAGGCAACAAAGAAGTTTAAAAAGAAATATTTTGTTACTGTAAAGGCTTAGATTAATAACTATTCCAGAACTAAACATTTTTACAGCACCATTTGTCTAAAACTAACCATCTTATTAAAACACCCACCCCGATAGCCAAAATAATTTATCCGATATACTTCAAAGACAAGGATTATTTGCAGAATTAATTGAAGTGAGGTTTAGGTTGGAAGGCACTTGCTTGAAATAAATATGGGTGGTAGAGACTGTCCTAGGTGTTCCAAATTGACAAGTCCCTTTGAACCTGAATAAATAGTGAAGCCTTTGCATGAGTGCCTTCCTTAAAACCACCCAACTATTTTTAGACAACCCCTATATTTTTGGTCAATATATATAGTAAATTTAACTAGATTTGTCAAGATATTTTATCCTAACTTCATCTCTGGATTGAAAAGAAGTGATGTTACGTCTTTATTTTTTTGAATACTAATGATTATAATAACAGGGAACATTGCACAGTGCATTTTGTTCTATCAATGAATTTACAAAGTAAAGTATTAAAAAAAAAGGATCTAAAGCTGTGATAATAGAGTGCAAACATAAGTACAACTTACCAGTGTGTCACTGCCACCAAAGAGTCGCTGAGCCAAAAGTTTTCCAGCATGTATGGCCACAGGGGTCAGCTCTGGCTTTCCTTCTAAAATGTCCCCTATGGCATAGATATAAGGAACATTCGTCTGCTCTGCCTCATTCACTGGGATGAAGCCACTTCTAGAAAATGAGAAGGGTTTTAATATAAACAAGGTACAAAATCAAATTTTTTAATCTGTAACTTACTGCAACTGAAAAGATCAATTCTCATTTTAAGGCAATTTTGTTTTATCTGATAAGATCACCAATCAAATGACATGGCTGTAATATTAATTATTCAATATGACAACCGAAAAATGTGTAGATCAGCATTTCTTAACCCATGGGTTGCCATGTTGTTTTGAGTGGGTCGCTGAGATAAACCATAATAACTTGAAATTTCCTATCCATGTGGGGTTTTTCCCCCAGCATGTGATGGTTGGTGAGTCTATCATCACAAACCTTATATGGGTCACTGCCCATAAAGATTAAGAACTGCAGATGTAGATTGAAAGAAATCGAAGATGTAGATCAATTAAACAGCAGCAAGCAGGACCAAATGTTACTGTCAAATATTTCCTGCATTTATGAATGATGTTGTTTATCCTGTCATCATCATGTTCTACATCACCACAATGATAGCTAAAATTGCAGAGGTATTATTCTTTACAGCTGAGAAAGATCAACACTATCCAATTAGCATACAAAAAGAATACTTAACACTGTCCAATTAGTATACAAAAAGAATACTTAACACTGTCCAATTAGCATACAAAAAGAATACTTAACACTGTCCAATTAGCATACAAAAAGAATACTTAACACTGTCCAATTAGCATACAAAAAGAATACTCAACACTGTCCAATTAGCATACAAAAAGAATACTTAACACTGTCCAATTAGCATACAAAAAGAATACTCAACACTGTCCAATTAGCATACAAAAAGAATACTTAACACTGTACAATTAGCACACAAAGAATACTTACTTGTTCACATGAACATCAACTCTTTCTAAGCCAATATTCTGAGTACATGCATCTCTGCCAATAGCAAACAAAACCTGAAGAGAAGGAATTCGATATGAAAGTTTACAATATAAAAATAGATGCTCACTTTGATATAGAATTCAGAACATTTATAATTTAGCTATAAATACAAGAGAAAAAAAATAAGAATACATTTGAATGTTTGTGTTTTGAACTTTTCAATGCAAATGCAATTTATCATTTTTACAAGAATTCCAGCACAGAAAGACAACAATGAACTGATAAAGCCAATGAATCCCTAATGTAATTTACAATTTCTTTGCCTTTTTATGCACAATATACTATTTTCAGTCTAAATACAAGCACAAATAAACAATTGAGATAATTTGTGAGAAAAAAATGCAAACAGCATTTAGAACTTGTTAGATTTTTTAAACCAACTTTGTGCATCAGAATTCCAGTACATTTTTAAAGATATATCAGCATAACCTAAAGTAAAATTGCAAAGTTTATATTCTTTGTATTGTTCAGATTTGACTGCAAGCTTTACAATACAGCAACACAAGAATGTTATTCTGTGCTGAAGCAATTGGAGTAAAGTGCCTTGTTAAGGACACACCATGGTAGCTGACCCAGACTTGTCCAATGGTAGGATTCCAACCCACCCCCTTTTGGTCCAGCACACTAACCACTGAGAAACTGCAGCTCCTCATGGTTAAGATGTGTGCAGATAAGAACCAAGAGCATGATCCACATTTTATTAAGTGCATGACCTTTTATTTTGAACAAAAGACAGTGTCTACATTTTTACTGGGTTTTTGTAATATTATATTTTTAAAAAAAGTGGTGTAGCATTTAATAATTTACACCAGACCAATTGCACCCCAAAAGTGCTCAATGCAAGTGCTTTGTGGCCATGGAAAAATGGAGGATATCCAGAACTAATCAGCTGATTTGCATGGCTATTGTTAATCTACTGGTCAACACAGCATTATGATTTTATGCCACTTTAAACTGAGAACAAAAATATCCATCATCACCGAGGTATCCAGGACTGCTTACTTTGAACAGCAAATAAATAAAAAATAATGATAACAACGAATATCACTTACTGTGTTGAATTCATCCACAAACTCTGTGCCGTCTGTATAATGAGCAGTCACCCTTAGTTTGCCTGGACTTCCTTCTTCCAGTCTTTCAATCTGAGAAAAGATTTTTAACTGATATAAAAAAAGGTTATAATTTTTGTGATGAATTATGACTCAAGCTAATTTCAAATATCATTATAACCTATGTCTTGTAACATGTGAACAACTGTTTCAAATTTCCTCCAAATTAATTTATTACCTCATTAAAAAGGAATAAATTAAGAATAATTAAGTATATTGTAATCCATTCAAATAAGGTGCAATTGTAACCAAATCAATAAGGAACACAAGTCCTTTGAAGGGACCAATGCTCTACCATTTAAAAAGAATTGCAGGGAATTAAAGATAAGATCATTTCTTCTTTTTAATAGCTGAGTGCTGAAACTAGCCATGATATTCTTGAACAATACGATCTTCAACTTAGCCACTGTGACAGCCATATTGGATGTAAGATTAGTAGCATTTTCATTTAGGACAAACAAGACTCCATTATAAGACTTTTGGCAAAAGCCACATGTTGAAATGACCATAAATTAAGGTTTTTCAATATTTTTATTGTGACAACCATATGTGAGGTCATTTCAGAACCATCTGCATTCAAAACCAACTAGATATCATAATAAGTCTTCTGGCAACCTTTCAATTATCAACATAACCTTTACAAGATTTTCAGGATGGCTGCCAAAGTGGTCACAATGGATGCTAGATCATCACTATCTTCATTTATTACTAAACAGACATTATAAGAAGTCTTATGGTTAGAACCCAATGTTGATACGGCTGTCAATGTAGGAACAGTAGTGACCTGATTTTCAAGATGGCTGTCATGGTGGCTATCTTGGATATTAGAGTTGCTCAATTTTTATTTAAGACCAACTAGACATCATAAAAATTTTGATGAAAAACCCAGGATGATACGACTTTCCGTTCAGGAGGAGTTTT
The DNA here is from genome assembly GCA_028554795.2 of Sinohyriopsis cumingii. NCBI lineage: Eukaryota > Metazoa > Mollusca > Bivalvia > Unionida > Unionidae > Sinohyriopsis > Sinohyriopsis cumingii. The sequence continues at coordinate 87,208,635 of CM068834.1, read as the reverse complement.
GAAATAATACATTCAATATGGCTACCATAGTGGCCATAATGTATGCAGATCAGCACCATTTTAAATTATGACCTACTACACCCATTAAGACTTTTAGTGAAAATCCTTCAATTCAGGAGAAGTACCAATAATACAATTTCAAGATCATTACTGCGCTGATCTTATAAGATGTCCAAGTGGAACCATTTTTATTTAGGACCAACTAGACATTATAAGAAGTCTTCTGGCAACAACCCCATGTTGATATGACTTTCCATTTGGAAGGAAAAGCAATAAGAATTTCAACATGGCTATTGTGGCAACCATACTGTAATGTCACTTGTCATTTAGGATCAACTGTACATTGTAAGACGTCTTTAAATGAAAATCCCATGTTGATATGACTATCCATTCATGAAAAATATGGTAAAACTTTCACGATGGCTGTCTGAGCAGCACCATTTTCATTTAGGACCAACTAGACCTTGGAATGAGTCTTGTGGCAATTCTCAATTTAGTTTAGCAGGATTAGTGATAATAAACTTGTGCCAACAGCTAGATGGACATCAGACTATTCCATAAACTCTTCTGACCAGTTGAACTATAAACATATGTGTATCAGAAATGTATTATCCAAAATTTGTTGTACCTGCCTGAACTGATAAATGCCCCAATTTATATCATAGGATTTATTTAAACTCTCGGGTTTCTATCAAATTCATTAAACAGTAAGAGTAATATCACATAGATTGAATTTCTTCTTTGAAAAGGTACAATAACAATTTAAAATATTAATGATAACTTCTCTCACTTCATTTAATTTTAATTCTTTTTAGCCCATAACATTCCACTTTCTGTTACTTCTGACATCAATAAAAGTGTGGTGAATGCCACATTATATGCATGCCTCAGGTTTAACAGTCCTCTACATGTAAAGAACTGAAGTGTGTGTGCAGAAACCCCTTTTACTTTCAGTCCAGGATCCTGAACTTTGACCTTTCAACTCCAAAAACCAGTTTTCTTCCCTAACCCAAGTGTAAGCCATCCACAAGTTAGGTCTAGGTCTGTGATGTAGAAATAATGTTACTATGTGGAAACCAATTTTCTTCCTTGAGTCAGCGACTTGACCTCTGACCCCAAATTTCATAGGTTTCTTCTTTACCCAAAGTGCATTCCATTCACAAAGCTAGGTAACTGTAAAATGGTGGAGAACATGAATTAACGTGCAGTGATAGGGACTCTGACCGTTAAATTGATGTTTTTTTTTCCCTTACTTCAAGGGCAAGCCATCCTGAAAGTCTGGTAACAATAGATGGTGGACAACTCAAGTTTTTGTGCAGAAATGAAATTGTTAACATCTGGCCAACCTGATATCATAACATAATACAACTCTGCCTTATTTCTGTCATATAAAAATGACAACAGTTCCAATTTATTGTAAGAGTATTTCACCTTCAGAGGGGCCACAGATAGCTGAGTGTTCTAAATCATTCACCTTTGCAGGTCAATGACATTTCACCTTTATCCATGCAGGTTCATGTCTTGGGCTTGGCCAAAAGTGATTATGTGAGAAAGCTTGCCAGTAGGTTCCTGTGAGTAGGTGGTTCTTCCTGGGGGTTTACCCTGATTCTTCCTCCACCCAATATACTGGCCACCATGTACAGTCTATCATGTGCTGAAAAATGGCATTAAACCCATAACAACATTTCACCTTAAGCAAGCCTAGCAGATATTTTACTGATTGCCAAAGTCCCTCTAAATTTAATAAACTAACATTTGGATTATTAGGGGGTGGGAAATAAGTGTATAAATGTCCCTCAGAAATCTTTTTTGTTGTTGTTGATGTTGTAGGGTTTAACACCATTTTTCAGCACACAATAGGCTATACATGGCGGCCAGTATTAATGGTGCAGGAAGAACCCGGGAAAACCCCGGAAAGAACCACCGACCCATGAGAAGCTACTAGCAAGCCTTCTCACATACCCACATTAGCTGAATCCAAGACTTGAACCCATGCAGACAGAGGTAAGATGGCAGTGATCCGTAATGGAGAGCACTTTAGACCACTCGGCTACTTGCCCCCCCCCCCAGAAATCTAAACCATGGAGCATCATTGTTCTACACAAAACTATAAACACAGTATGATCTTACTAAAATAAATCTATGGCACTCACTCACCTTTGTAGGCACACATGACCGAATGAAATTGATGCCATGGTTCTCCATGTATGAACCAACAAGTTCAGCCATCTGCTGATCAAACCCACGAAGTAGGATGGAACGAACCATGATAGTCACATCCAGGCCAAATGCCTGCAGGAAACCGCCACATTCCAAAGCTACATAGGAAGCACCAACAACCAGCGTCTTCCCTGGGCAGTATGGCAGGGAGAATAAGTCATCACTGGCAAAAAAAGGTACATTCAAAAGTCTCATAAAGTGGAAAAGCTTTAAAAACTAGAAATTTGTTTATGGAACAAAAATGATCCATTAAGATGCATGAAAAATGACCTGTATATGAAACAGATGGATGGATCTTCTAACAAGTTAACCAGTGCAACACAATGCACTCATCATGATTAAGATGGGACAAGAAAAAAGTACAGTAGTCCCCCTCCTGAACGGCCTCCTGACCAGCAGCCACCCGCTCCTTACAGCCAGAATCTGTTGGCACTGATGAGTTTGTGTTCAAAAGTACCCCTCACGAAAGGCCACCTGGCTAACGCGACCAGTAGCCAGCATATTAGTGCAATGATATTAAATTTACCCCTCACAAGCGGACACATTTTATTTTAATGTGTATCCAGAACCAGTATTTTATTCATACTGTGTGCTAAGTAATCCGATTTCTGTTGCCCAATGTCAGGTTTTCGTTACCGAAAGAAGTGTTGACTAAAGTACATGTACCACTAAGTTTAATATTATATCATTTACGCCTCACGAGAAGCCACATTTATTCCATAAAGCCAAGAAAGACTCAAATTTTAATCCATACAAATGGGTAAGTAAATGTAATCCTATTAGCCTTACTGCTGTGTTATCATAAGATGTCCGGTTTAGTCACTCTGATAAATGTTAAGATTACAATTATTGAACAGTAGTATCAGCTGAGAAGTGGCAGTATCGATGTACAATATCCAAGTCAGCAGGAAAATGGTTTGATAGCCTTTATGGCTTCCCTTAGTAAGACGCTGAGCTTGTTCACTTTGATAATTAGTGGCTATTACTGCGTACTGACAATAATTGTCAAAATTACAAATCCTGTCGGTTGCAAGGTCAAATCTGTGTGATGTTAATGGTACATATCAAAGCCATTTTGGCTTCTCTCACTTAGTGTAAAGAAATGTATAAAAACAATAGGGTACCAAACTGCGACTAACGAATCATGTGACAAGATCACTTCCTTTAAAAACACACGGCAATTTGTTTAGATGCATAACAAAACTGTTTTATCAGTATTGTAGTTGGCAACATGAATAACTTACAGCAAAAAGATCAACATGTCATGGAGGAAAAGAAAAATTCTCAGTTTAGAAGAGAAAGTGAAAGTAATTCAACTTACTGAGAGAGCGGGTGGGGGTGAGGATCCTTGCAGAAAACTGGTGTAGGAAAGACTCAGATAAATAATATCGTGAAAGATAATGAAACAATTCTGCAGAAGTGGGAAGTGAAATGGACGGAGAAAGGAAGATTGTTTGAGACCGGAGATGTTTGTATCCTGATCTGAATTACAAGAAAAAGCAACAATTTTGTCAGTTGAATTGGGATATGACGACTTTACCGCAAGTAACAGATGGTTGCACAGATTTCAAGTGCGCCACAATATTAAGTGTTCTGTTATTAGTGGAAAATCAGCTGATGTTAATAATGAAGTTGTCGAAGATTGGAACAAAAGACTAAATGATATATGCTGGGGATATGACAGCAAGGATAATTTTAATTGTGACAAGACTGTTTTTTTTTATATACTGTTACCAACAAAGTGACAGATGATGTGGTCTGTAACATAATTATAAAGACAGTTTTAAAACTATATCAATGGTTATTCATAACATTCTTTTGAAAATGATGAAACAATTTGTTTTACATTTATTTCAAAACATGCATGTGATTTTTTAATGAAAATATTAAATGTTTTATTTGAATGTACTTGTGACTTTCTTCATATGCATTTACTATTCGCATTTGTCATCATCCTCTAGAAAGGGCACACTCATTATAAGGCCACTTCCCTGCTGCAATAGGGATGGCCTTATAAGCAGGGGTCTACTGTATTTGATTGTGAAAGTGAGTGAAATCTTGCTCACATCAAACTTGGGAGGTATGAAACTGTTCCCTTTAAATCTTTTGAGATAATTAAGTGAATAAAATTTAAATAAGAGATATTGAGATAATTAAGTTCTGAAAGAAAATTCAGTAAAATCTGTATCAATGCACCAAACGGAAAAGTTGAGGACCAATGGCTCATACTAAGTCAAGATATGGATCGAAAAAAGGAAAACTCCACCAGGGTCACAAATATCCGTAACTGCTGCTTGTTTATTAAGAAACTCAACATGTATTTGTGTCACAGATTTATTTATTTCTGCAATAATTTTTAAACCAACAAGTTCTTCATCTCTTTTTTATATTTACATGACATTAAGTCTGACCACAGTGGTTTTCCACAACTGACTTTTTCCAACTAAAATAACTGGGTTCAATTATTTGAGTTGAAAAGGAAATTAGACAAATGTGCTATGGTTAAAGTCAGCAGCAACTGATTTGTTTATACAGTGCTGGAAATGCGAAGAAAAAAAATGTCCAGACAGTAATAAATCTGTGACCCAAGCGCCTATGACAATTCTCTGAAGATTATGGACCAACAAGTCTCTACGATCTTTGGTCAAGGCTTGTGGTCTTGAACAAAACTTCTTAGCTAAAATGCATTTTTTTCTTCAACTTACCTTGAAGACAAGCCATCCTAAAAATTTAGTCAGGAAATTTAATCTAGAACAAATATTATTGTGCAAAACCTATTTTTCTCTGAAAAACTATGAGCATGACCATTTGACCCCAGATCAATAGGCAGAGCAAGTCACAAACTTGAGCAAAGATGCAGGGTTGAAAAGAGACATTTCTGCGCAGAAATCATATTTAATTTTTAAAACAATGACTTTACCTTTCACCCTAAAATAGGTTTCTACCTTAATCTAAATGCAAACTACTCACAAGTTTTCATCCAAGTCTGTGATGTAGAACGAAAGTTCTTGTGTAAAACCTATTTTTCTTCTTTCAATCAGTCACCCTGACCTTTGACCTTTTGACTTCAATGTCAATTGGCTTCTTCCTTATACCATGTGCAATCCACACATAGTTTGGTGAAGGTAGATGGTGAACAACAAACAGATGTACAGACATCATCTTAGCTATTAGATGGAACAACTGAGGTGGACATATAAAAATGTTTTTTAAAAATGGAACAAATACTGTAATGTCCTGAGAAACTAACAAGGTCATCTACATCTGAAAACAAAATGTCTTTAAAAAAACAAATTTTAAAGTAAATTCTGTTTCTCTATCAAAACTTACCTGATCACATTAACATTAAGGATATAAGATTGCTACCTCATGAATCCAGCCATACTAAAAAGATGAAAATTCCTTTTTTTTTTAAAAACGTTATTCTCACATAGACAAAGGGCAGTAACTCTTTCCTATTACCTCCCCTTGCCATAACGTTGTGTCACTAGTTTTTAAACTGAGCAATATACCAACGAGGGTGTTGACATTGTTGGGATGGTATTAAGAGGATTTTAAGCAATGTTATCAGGTAAGTATTCTTGGGAAAACATAATTTACTGACAAATTTGCTTATCCTTCAAATACTCTCCCTAATCACATTAATGTTAGCAGAATTGATAACAGGAGGAGCTAATGCTGAGCATTCAACCTATACCTTGGGTATCCTTCTAGGGACTAATGGTTGGATTCCCCATGTGAACAATAACCAGTTCTCATAATCTGATAAGGAGTGCAGCCTGGATGGTCACATGATCTGTGACCCTTATAGTTAGTCAAAGCTAATAGGCTGTGTTGACTTTTAATTGGGTCTCATGTTCAATTTAGTTGCTGTCACTAGACCAACTGGATTCTGAGTCTGCATTGTGAAGTTAAATCTCTAGATAAAAACTGGAGACGGTTGACCCTGCATGCCAGCCAAAAGCTTCTATTTTGTATCAGATCAAAACATGTTCCAACACAAGGCTCACATTTCATGAGTTGAAATCCTGATGAGGATATAACCCACTCCAGCCACAAAGATAGGACCTCAGGCATGACATACTGCTTCTGTTTTCACCAGGATAAAGAGTTGCTTGTATATGCCACAACTTGCCTCTGTGCGCTTCTAGAAGTGATTGAAGAAGTGAACATGGTCTTGTATGGATGATGTTCTCTATAGGTCTATGGGAAAGGGAGTGTATGACAACTCTCTGATTGCCAAATGATGGAAACCCATTTCTGGCTACAAAACTAGTCCGAGTTTACTCTGACCCTTGCCAACCCATTTTTGATACTTGGACATTTATGTTGGGGTTTAGGGTCGGTATGGGGTAGCTGCTTACTAGCCGGCCCTGCAAACTTGAATGACCTTTCATCGAGATACATCTGGATGAAATCGATAGGAATATGACTTATTTTCTCAAAAATCGTGAGCATAGCATTCATCATTTCTTTAATCCGCTGACAGCTGAGATGAAAATACATCGTTGCTGAAATCTGACCTGGATCTGGTCATTTGCATCCCGAGTCACATGACTATACAAATCTTGCAACCAACATCATAATATCAGAGGTCATATAGTCACGTGATATTGACAATAAATTTCCAAAGTTGTTGTACATGGAATTTGGACATATTATATAGTAGTCACTTAATGTTTGTAAAAAAATAAAATGCACACTTAATTCTCAACATATTTATTCTGAGAACAAGGACCAGAAACCTGTTGGTATCGCAGCAGGTGGAGAAAACCATTTTCAAGACGTACCTAGCACGTGTCAATATGTTTTTGTTGGTGTCATGTGACTACCACATTGACTTGTGCTTTCTGCGTAGTGAATCTAGTTTTCTTCAAATTGCTGCAGCATTGACAGGTTTTTGGTTGTTGTTTTCACAATAAATATTTTGAGAAGTTTGTTTTTTTATTTTTCTATAAAAATTATGTGACTTTCCTTTATCTGTTCAATTTGTTTTCCTACATCAACACTAGAAATTGTTTATTTGCTGATATCACCTGACTATATGACCTCTGATGTCATTGACATGTTAAGAAAGTTGTGTAGTCACGTGACTAGGAATGCAAATGGCCAGATCCAGGTCAAATTTCAGCAATGATGTACTTTCATCTCATCTGTTGGCGGATTAAAAACAGAACAAAAAAAAATTATATGATCACAATTTCTAGAAAACAAATCATATTCCTATTGATTTCATGCAGGTATATCTTCAAGTTTGCTGGGCTGGCTAGTAAGTGGCTACCCCATGCTGATACCAAATGGTGTCGGCGAATTCCAACTTTTCATAATGGCATGGACTCTGACCCTACACCCCAACATAAATGTCAAAATATAAAAAACGGGGTGGCAAGGGTCAGAGGAAACTTGGACTTGCTACAAAGCCTGGTTGTGTCAAAGAGTACAATTAAACGAGCCGATCTAAACTGACAATATTTTGGGTCATAGTAAGGGTCATGTAATTCACCCAACCTGTATGCTGAAACTAATGCTATCATGAAACTTGCTTTGTGGGATAGAAGCTTCAGTGAAGTGTGGGCTAAATGCTTAAATTTATCAGAATTAAGTCAGGATAAGAGTTCATTTCAGAAATAGGACAAGAAATTTTGGTTAATGTAGATCAAAACTGGGTGAAATGTCCGACAGATCATGATATCATTACCAATATCGTGTCTGCCATGATATTGGAATCTGTCAGATATCATGGAGCAGTAGCCTTTGATGGTAGTTAGGGCCAACCGTTTTTCCTCATAGAGCCAGAGAAAAAAATCAGCCAGTAACAGGATTGAGGCATCCAAGATGATGTTATTGACTCTGTACTAGTCCCTGAAACCTGCCACTTTCTCTTATAAGCTGTTAGAATGGAGTGCATTCCTACCTTTGAGATTAATCAAAAGATTAAATTATTTCTATCGCTATGCTGTATTGACAAGCCAAGCATGAAAAGATTCAGTTCAGCCAGAATCTGTTGCACGATTTGTGATTGAAGACCTGATCCATCTGAGAGGGACTGTCAACATATAAAAAAATCAGTTCTGACCCTGCAACTTTTGAAATATCTTTTGCTACTAAAACCGAGGGAGTGTAGGTGAAGGCCCATAAAACCTCCTGATTTAAAGTGTGTCCATGGCCCAAGCTTCTGGATTTGGAACTGGTGAGATGAAGATGGACAACTTTTGATTTCATTTTGTCACGAAGAGATAGATCACTGTATGCCCCTAAATCAGAAGACTGATTGATGGCGAGACCATTCTTTATGAATGATTTTACCCTTTCTGGATAGTGTTCCAGCCATGCCATTGAGTCTCCTGGGAATACACCTGACTAGTATGTCGATATGGAGTTGGTTACACTAACATAGAAACTGCCGAATCAGAACGCACAGGCAGGGTAATCTGGTGCCCCAGTTTGAGGAGGTAGGTGACCATTACATAGTTGTCTGACATAATTAAGACCATTTTCCTTGAGTGTCAATCCTTCCAGAATTGAAAGGCACTGATGACAGCCTTCATTTCAAGAAGACTGATGTGAAGAGGCCCATCCGCTGGCTCCCACATGCAGGTGACAGTAGTGAAGTCTGGCAACAGGTGGGAACCCAAATCATATGTACTGGAGTTGGTACATACTGTCATTCCTGCATGGGACTTTTCCAGAGGAATCCCTATTGTTAGCCAAGTGCCACTGATGCAGGAATGATCATACCTTGTGTTTGATGAGGACTGTTTGATCAAAGGGGGGGGGGGTTTGAAAAGGGGCACCATTGGGTCAGCAAGGTCATCTGAAAGGGGCAGAGCATGGATCAAGTATGCTGCTTCATTTATTGACCCATAGAGTAGCAAGAACTTCCTGTTGGAAATGGACTTGATAAGTTTGACAATCTGGAATTTGCAAAATTACCAGATTGAGGTTGGTGAGAAACTCCATACCCTGATACAAAGTACTGGGGGATGAAGATCCGACTTTTTCCAGTTCATTAGAAAAACAAGACGATTTAAAAGTGATAGATCATTTCTGCCCTTGATAACAGAACTTATCATATGTTTCTGGAAGAAGTCCAAGTATGGCCACTATAGACTGAGTCGACTGAAACAAGATAACAATGCAATCCATGGATTTGGTAAAAGCCCTAAGGCTGATGTTTAGGCCAAAGAGTAGGACCTGAAACTGATAAACCATGTCATATTAAGCAAATGGAGAGATTTGCATCATGTAGGGTGGATAGGAATGAGAAATTATGCATTAGTCAGACTGTAACTGATGGCATACTTGTCCCTTCTGATAGATGCATTGAGCTCACTATTTCCATCTTGAATTTTGGTGGCATAATGTATTATTTGAGGTGACTCAGGTAAATGGTCAGTCTGAACTTGATGCATGCCTTCTGGATGAGAAAAAGCCTGGATTAAAAAAGCTGGAGATTGTGGTTTCTGCACAATCTTCACCGGCCATTTGCTGATGACAAACTCTTAACACCTGTTGTAGAAAAGAGTCCTTCTCCTGATCTGACAGTATGTCAAAGGAAAGAAGAGAGGAAGGAGGTTGGTTAAATGAAATCCAAAGCCACTCCAAATGACCTGGATCACACATTCATTCTGAAGCAATAGAGTGATCCAGTGAGACCAGAATTGAAGGAATCAGGCACCTATTGGAAGGTCATCTGCGAATGATGGGGTTGGCAGGTTATCATCTAGAGTTACAAGTCTTGGAGGCAGAAAAACTAGGTTCGAATGCAGCACTGAAGCTGAACTCAGTCCACTCCATGGCTGATTATGTTGTTGTTGTTCTAGGGTTTAACGTCATTTTTCAGCACAAGACAAGCTATACATGGCGGCCAGTATAACTGGTGGAGGAAGAACCCTGGAAAACCCAGGGAAGAACCACCGACCCAGGAGAAGCTACTGGCAGGCTTTCCCACGTATCCACGCTAGCCAAGCCTTGGACTTGAACCCACGCAGACAGAGATGAGATGGCAGTGATCTGGAATGGTGAGCACTTGAAACCACTCGGCCACTCAGGGCCCCTGGATGAATCTGAGAAAGGCCGTCTTGTAGGAGGATCAATGCACTCACTGTATTGTGTCATATCTATTTTGTTTTGGCATGCATATCTGGACAGAACATATCCAGGGGCATAAATGACACAATGCCATCATCTCTGTAAAGGTCATGGTCCCTCCCATGTGGTTAAGCCTTGAACATATGGTAAGCTGGGTCTGCAGGATAAATGTGTTGTGCCTAAACAGCCAGATGATTGCCAGAGTATTGTTGTCATGGTTGCTGGCTGTGTGGAAAGCAGTTTGGCCATGCTGAGGGCATGACTGGCTGACTGGATTTTTCATTAAAATCCCCCGCCATTATATGGGTATGTCACTGAAGACACTACAACATGGATGGATCTGTCACTAAGATCCCCACAGATGTATGGATACAGATCTGTAATCATGACTAGCCAGACTGATCTATCAATAAAGTCCCCAAACTGGGACAGCTGGGCTGGCTGGACAGTGAAATTGCATTGAAAGATGGATACAATGATCTGGCAAAAAACAAACAACAATGCCTATACTTACACGCTCAAAGACCATGCTTGAAAATTTGAGGGTATCTAAGCCCATTGGGCTGCCTAAAACTGGGGGGACACTAACCCAATGAGTCAGAATAACCTGTAGAAGCAAGAGATGTTAACAAAGGTAAAATCTGGCCTGAATTTAATAACAGCCTCATTATGCAACAGCAGATCAGGGTCTATGTTGTTTGCAATTGGATCCAGCATGTACACAAGTATAAATGGTAAATACTTTACAAGTCCGATTAACATGTTTTGTTAAATACGCTTTATGGCTTATCATATTTTCTTGATAAGAAGTTAGATAAAAAATATTAGTGTCCCTGTATTTTTCTGCTACTGTAAGGACTGAGCTAGGACATCCAATTTGTTTCAATCACCAAAATAACAAAATAAATGTACTTTACCTTGTGACACAAAACTCCTTGGCTCCTGGTATATCTGGATATCTTGGTCTCTCCCCAGTGGCAATTATAAATTTATCAGCTGTGTACTCCATTACCTTGCCATTCTTTTCTGTGGCCTGAAAGAACATTATAGTACATAGTTTGGCGGTACATGAAAAAGAGTTTATGCATCTTCCTGGATTAAAAACAACTTGTAATCCTTATTTCCTATTTTTGCAAGTCAATTCAAGCCATGTAGTGGATGTGTGGAATAAACTTAATTATGCTTAAGGTACGTCAAGCCAAATTCTGATCACCCAAATCAATCTTCTGACTTCAACACAGTAATACACCTGCAAAGTTCCATCTGTGAAGCAGAACTCAAAGTAACTGCACTGAAACCAAATTGTTCAGATGGACAGAGAGACGTATGCAACCAAAACATTTTATGCTCTGCCTTTTGGTTGTTGTATAATAGCCCATTATTTTTGTATTGTGGTCCCCAACTCTTGTGCAATCCTCTGATCTGCATCCGTTAGCTTTAAATGGACAGAAATCCATGGCATCAAGGAATTCTTTGAAGGCCATCCTTCTAACATAATGGTATTTACAGAGAGAAATCTCCTGTAAATAGCTGCCAACCGCACTGGCTCACAGTTAGTGAAAATAGGGATAAAAAAGTCGTGAATTTGGACATGAATTAGTGAAAAATACCATGACAATAACTCCATCCACCCTGACCGTCAATACTACACTATATCCAGTTCGCAATATAAAACTAAAACACTACATACATGCAGAAATATTTAGTTATCAAGACATGATACTGTGGCAGACTTGAACTTCCCCAACTGCTTGATCGTAAATTTGTTTTCTAAACAATTCAGGCTTCTTGCCTGCTGGTTGATCTTGGTGACAAAAATTGCTGAAAAATTTTCTGCAGCTAAGGAGGCCCTAAAGTCTGTCTTATTTTTCCTCACTTGAGAAAATACTCTTTCGTTGTCACTGTTAGGAATGCACAGGAGGTGCAGCACTTTTGGTTCTTCCACAGGAAAATCTGAAAGGGATTTTCGAGTCCGGGAACATTTGTCAGAACAAATGTTTAGCATGGTCTCCAGCTGATAAAGGTAGATTGTGTTCGACAAGAAAACTCACAAATAATGCTTCCGCATTGGTAGCCTGCAGGTCTTCTGCCGATGGCTTAAAATATTCCAGAGCTGAAATCTGCGAATTCTTAATTTTCCCAACTTCTACGTGCTTTCTCACATCGCCTCTGCGATGGCACACTGAGTGCAAAAAGCATGATGCATATCAATGTTCAATGGCAGAATGCACTGCCAATTTTTTATATACTCCAAATTAAAATTCACTTTTTGAGCAATACATTTCTTTTTCCTGGGTGGTGAAGACATTTTCAAGAGCTTACATGCGATGCTGAATGGTAACTCAAATCAGTGTTGGTGATGCATGCACGGAGCAAAATTCTGGTTAGATCCCAATTTCTCTCAAAAGCATTAGTTTTAGCATTTGTAAAACTACTCTTATACATATAGATTAAAATAGGCTAAAATGCATGCTACCGGGCCAACTGTACTAATCGGCTGTAGATCTACTAATATCGCGACCAGCAGTACCGGACCGTTTCGGCAACTGCGAATATCACGACTAGCGCTTAACTGGAAGTCGGTTATTTTCATTAAAGATTTAAAATAATTGAAGAGTGGAGAATTCATGAATTTTTGGCTTGCGGCATGAATCAGTGAATCACTGAAAAAGTCGTGAAATTCAAACCAAATTCATGAGGGTTGGAAGCTATGCCTGCATATCTGTTGATCTATAAATTCAACACATCAACATTTATTCCATCATGCTGATAAACTAACATAACTCCTCACAATGTGGCAAGTAATACGATTATCCATAGTCCTCTGTGTTCCTTAGATGTCAGGTTTTGTCACTGTGAAAATTACTGGCTATCACCACCAATAATGATCAAGATGACAAAAACTAACTGCATTGTTTAATTCAAGTCAGCATGACATCCTGTCTCCAGAAATCCAAAAAAGTATGTTTGCCATTGTGGCTTCTCTCTCAAATGTTATGAAATGTTATGAAATGTACATGAAAGGACACCTAACTACCAGCTGACCATGGGACAATATCACTTCTTCCTTTCTAAACACTAAGTATCTTGTGCAATAACTACAAATTGCCAACAAAGAAATAAGTTGTGCAAAAGAGAGTAAAATGTTTTCAAACATTCTCAGTTTAGAACACGCAGTGAATGCAATTTGACTAAATGAAGAGAAGGAGAGTCTTTTCATATATGGTGGTCAGTTGACAGTTACGCCATTCAAAACTGGGTTTCATCAATGCAGTCCAAAAATAAGTGCACTGGCAGCAATAATAGGTTATGACAATATTAATAATTGTCACAAGACTGAAAACGCAGCTGCATTAACGGCTACTAGTATGTAAACTTCCCACCTTATTAAATGAATCCACAAGACCATTTCCCTCTGATGAGTTACAAAGATAACGAAAAAGGTCAGGGACCAAGAGGGACTAGACCAACCCAACATATGGGAGGGTTTGCCTCCACATCCTATTAGGCATCACTGTTTTTCAGTTTAATTGAATTGGAAGTGAAGGTGACCCTCTGTGGGAAACCAGTCTGTCAGATCCCAAATACACCTAGAGTCCAATAAGTCTCTACACTTCTATCCAACTCCTCTACAACAACAGTGAATAGAAAAGACATGAACACTAACAAAAAGGGAAAAATGGACGCAAACATGCCAAGCATTTGCTTCTACCTAAGTGTCTATACATTTTAACTTATCAGACCATAAAATAAACTTTATTCTTTATTAGATAACAGAAATCCTCTAATCCGATACAAAGCTCACTAGTAGCAATTAATATAAAGTATAATTGGAAAGATAGAGAAATTGAATGTTTATACCAATTACATAAACTACAGCTGCAAGGGATCAAAATCTCCACGTATTTTTAATCTGAGTACATGGCTACAGCATAATACAATGAACATTATTTGATTCAAATGAAGTATGACTGAAATAAAGAAAGCAAAACTTATACTGAAAGAAAATGAGGTGTTTATGCAAGATAAAACACCAAATGGATGATGAGTAAATAAATACATGATAAAAGTACAAATTTGTGTGTGAAAAGAGGACTGTAACCTACTTTTGATCTTATTTTGTTAACACTAATTCGTTTTCAAGCAAGCATATGAAGACTGACATGAATGTAACATTTAAGGAGCATTAACGGTAGTACCTATTTGATCAATAAAAATATTTTTTTTTGCTTTCAACAAGTTTATTGTTTAACAGTATCAAGTAAACATACCTTTATTCTATGAGGACCAATGAATTCAGCATAAGCATTTTTGTAGTCTACTTTTTGTTCACGTAGCTGCACTCGATATCCCCAGTTCAGTGATGCAATATGATCCTAATAAATGTAAAAGCAAATGAGAACTGATACAATAGTCTACTGATATGGTTACTAAAGTTAAAACTGATTTTAACAAGAGACCCAAGTGGCCAACATCACTCACCTGGGTTACAAAATCATTTCACTGAGCTGATTTCTGTAGTAATATAAGAATACAGAACACGAACACTACTCCCAAACAGAACATGTTTATTTTACTTACTTAAATATAATACAAATTCTTTCCCTAAGATTAAGCATAATTATTTTGCTTAGTTTTGCTCATATCTAGTCATCAAATATCAGTAAAAATTAAGTTTACTAACAATACTTACATTTGTTGCCTACCTACTTGTATATCATTTCATACAACTGAAAAAACTCAAGCTGTTATCTTTTTTAAGGCTTTGGTTTTCGTTACTGCTGGCTATTAACCCTTTACCTCATAGAGCATAGTGACAAAGTGCAGCGTGCTATAAATAGAACACTTGTTACCTAGTCGACAGCATACATGTAGGCCTGCCTGTGAACTGTTAAGCAATGTAGTGTATGTTACGTTTAACAGCAATTTTAACCATTTTACATTTTTGGTACACATCTATTAAATGTGGAAAAATTTAAGAGTAAAGTCCGATTGTTATATCTGTGTAATGATTTTTCACAGAAGAATTTTTTATGTGCTTTAAAATCTTGAGAGAACTCGTTCACTGTCATGTCAGTGAGGTCGCATGACCAACCATTTCCAATAATCAAAATTTACATGTTTTTCAGCTGCGTCTACATCATTAAGTCATCTGAATTTGATAATTTATAAAAACTAATTGCTGCCTACATCAATATCAGAGCCTTTACCTAAGTTATTGAATCTTTCATAGTTGTGATTCTAATGGTGGAAACTTCGTAAGTACTGAATGAAATCCGTGACTGCCATTTTGGAGAGTGGAGATTAGGACCAGTTACTTTAAATAGCAGATGTCGACCAGTGCATAAACAGCAACCACGTGATCTGATGTAATTGTCATTCGCAGAAATGAATGTAGTATCTAATAGGAGGGTTTTCCCCGAAGGTGGTGCTACGAAAACCAACTAAAAATGGCTGATGTTTGCAGCAGGCGTCAAAAGGTGCTTCCATGTGAATGGAGTAGAGGCATCCAAAGACCCTTGCATTAGGTAAAGGGTTAAATCTTAAGTGTTTCAGAAGAAAAGCATGCTGGGGAATTTTTATATCGAAACTTATTAAAATAAAAATCAACACAAATTTTTTATATTTTTGAAGTGATGATATTAAATGTGTGAAATGCCATATAATAATGCACAATATGTGGGATTACATATAAACAACAGGTACTTTAATATAGCAATAAAACTGTAGCGAATAACCATATTTATTTCGTGGCATTCTGAACAGGAAATGTGAAATGAAAAATGTAAAATATGAAGCGCTGAATCAGTTTACAAGAGAGTAAATTCAAACCCACTAAATCACTTGCAATTCATCTTCTGACTCACAAGGTAATCATAGTGTTAAAATATGGAATAGTCACACTGGCAAAAACACTGCCATTACTAATCACTGCTATTCAGTCACTCCTGAAAAGTCAGTATAATACGGCATATTGATGAAGAATATGGTATGGCACTGGGGTCAGATTTAATTCAATAAAACATTTCTGTATCAATGAATCAAAGGTGGGACAAGTTTATGAACTCTTGTCAGATATTTATTAAGTCAGAAGCAATTGCAGTTAAGCCTACTTTCTATTATCAACCTCAAGGCATCATCTTTCCTCTGACAATTAACTGCAATATATTTCCACAATTGGTCTTTAATCAAATTCTGAAGATAATAATTAAATTACCAATATGCTTAAAATCTGACACTATCCCTATTTTTGTTTTCTTAAAATTCAACAACTCATAAGCTGTTACGGAACACTGCCATCTCACCTCTGTCTGTGTGGGTTCGAGTCTCGGATTCAGCCAATGTGGGTATGTGAGAAAGCTTGCCAGTAGCTTCTCGTGGGTCTGGGTTTTTCCCCGGGATTTTCCTGGGTTCTTCCTCCACCATTAATACTGGCCGCCATGTAGAGCCTATCGTGTGCTGAAAAATGGCGTTAAACCCCACAACAACAACAACTCATAAGACAGCTTCGCATCAGTCAGATGGACATGGGACAGTTGGCATTGCTTTGGAATTGAACCATTTGATTTCTAGATGTCCAGAAATTTTCTGTTAATTAGTGCAAGCCATATCAAAATATATTTTTAATTTGGCAGAGATTGTTTAACCTTTTGTTTCCTATGAATCTGAAAATGTCTTAACTTTTTTTTAAAATCACTCTTTACCAATGAAATAATATGATCTAATAGAAATGATCTAATCCCAAACTTGCCGAAGGCTGGGAACTAGTTCTGTAGTACCTGGCGCTGATAGTAAATTTCTCCCTAAAATGGAATTTAACCAGATTGAGACGACTGAGTTCAGTGTTTTCTGTATGGTTAGAGGGGAGTGAGTACGTCAATAAATACCAAGTTAGATGAAAAAAGGAGAGCTCTGACATGAATATTAACATTGATCAATATCTGAATCCTTTTGGAATTCTTTCCTTGGATATTTGGATTAGAAAATACGTCATTTTTCATTTCAGTTCTAACGATATCATCACTATGCACTTATCTTGCTCACAACTGTACCCATCTAAGATCTGGATGACTTTCTTTACCAAGTTTGCTACAAGCCAGATAAAAAATTAAAATGCAAGGTGACCTCATTAATGCGTGGCTCTCACTCGTCATCAAGCATGTACATGTTTGAGATAAGTAAACATTCTGAACCTAAAAAAAACCTGAGCATAAATACAGACTCCAAAGTATATATCAAAATCAGATCAGACATGAAAACTCCGCAGTGGTAACAATTCAAGTGTATGTCAATATGGTCATGCAGGCAAGTTTATTCAAATTAAATAAAATATTAATTGCTGTTCTGCAATTTAATACTAAAATAGTTTCAGCAAAGTCTATTTAATACTGCTTGTTGAATGCTCTGCACCTTGGATGTCATCTAAAAACTTCCAGATGAAAATTATCGATTGCTGTGGACGTCTACATTGACAGCCAGGTACTAAACTGGGTCAAGAGAAGATGATGTTGGTAACTATCATAACAAATAACAGGGTAGTAGAAATTTGTTTTCAACATGCACTGCTTTAACTGTGACATCAGAGAGTGCGACATTCAATCCAGTTTGTACTGCATCACACTTTTAGGTTGACCTCACCAAAAAATAAAAAAAATGTCCACTTAACATTGATTTTGCTGTATGTATTTTTCTGGGCATGTACATTATGACCTTTCATATGTAAACCACTCTCTTTATAACTCATGCTCTGATAATTTGCGAACCCACTTACAGCATGGGTCAGGTGTGGATACCATTTTTTCAAGTAGAAAATACATACAAATTTACCTCTATTGCTGACCATAACGTGCTGACAGATGTAGGTCTTTGGAGTTTGTTAGGAGTAATCAGAACAAACAACAAAGACCCTGATCTACTGGTACACTATGATACATCAGATCTAGGTCTATATTGTTTGCAGTTTGACTTGACTTACAAGCATGTATATCTACAGTATGCTATGTGAAGTCCAATCTATTCAAAAAGGTAAAATACTTCGGTAAAAATAAACCTGTTCATATGAATACTAACCTGAATTGCTGTTTTCATTTTTACCCAATCATGTTTAACTGAAAATAGAAGAGGAAAACAGATACATCTTTTTAAATACAGCTTTTCATTTTAGGAAATTAGGACTAACAGTATACCGCTGAATAATTTCGATTATGGGAATCTGCAGTGTAACTGCAATAATTTATTGGGCAACCAGACCTTCCAAGCAGGTTGCCCAGGGACAACAATGGACTTTCAAATTTGTTCTACTCCTGTGTTGCCTATCTGCTGGCTAAGTTCGAAGCAGCAAACATGTTCCAGAATATTTTTCCCCTCTGACCTGACGATCAAGAAATATAGATTGTTTTCAATATGAAACATTGTCAAGATGACTTCCACTTCAATGGTTAAAAAGCCAATAGTTCTCAAATTTTTGCCATCTCTTTAAATCCTTTTGTACAATCCATGTGTTTTTTTCTCTCTAAGTTTAAATGTCTCTATAGGTTAAACATTCCACCATATTTTTGATATTATTAATGTGACTTACACTACTTTCTCCAAGCTATAACTGGGGAATGTAGAAAACAACAGAGTTCTCTTCCAAATAATGTTGATTTGACACTTGAAATCCACTGTTTCTTTCAAAGGAAGTAGATTGGTACTCATTATGCATATAATGTATCTAACAGGGTAAAGGAAAATTTATAGTCTGTGCATCAGTCATCATAAACAGAACTGGTGTTAGTTCATTCTTAGCTTGGAAAATTACAACTGCTTAAAACATTTCATGATGAAGATGACATGTTAAAAACTGGAGGAAATGTATGGTAATTAAAAATCATACAGATTTTCAGTAAAAATCAGCTAGGATGTTTTTAGTCAATGTACATATTTGAATGGTATTCATGCCAGGATGCTTTCTGTCAAATTTGGTCCAATTCTATTCAAAAGTTGGGAGAAGTTGTTCTAGAATGGTGACCATGTAATACATCTGATGGTTGAGTGGTAATATTTGTACAAGTTTGAAGGGTCTTCTATTTTGCTGTTTAGGAAAAGCTGTTTAAAGTTTTTTTTTCTTCTAAATTTAGTAACTATGTATTTTGTATTTTTAATAAAGGCAGCCATATCTGAGGCATGATCTGCACGATTTGCAGAAAAATGGAAGGTTTTCCTGCCCAGATACCTTTTCTCAAATTTGATCAAATTCTGTTCAGAGGTTTTTGAGAAGCCACTGCCAGAGTTTTTAAATAGTTTTTTTTGTTAGTGATGACAGCCATATTTCATAGCAGAATAATTTGTATAATTTTAAAAGTCCTTCCTGCCATCATGCAATGTGCCAAATTTTGGTCAACATTGGTCCAGTGGCATTTGAGACATAAAACTGCAATTATTTAAGACCTCTTAACGTTGAAAATATTCATCTTGCTTGTAATGAAACTCATCCAACATCTTGATGACAACTGATTCTTTTACAACTTGGTTCCAAAAATTGCTTGAATGTTGACAAGCTCAGCAAGACATTGGCAAGTTCACCTTATTAAAATGTGTAGATCCTGCTCGTAATAAAACAAGTCAACACATAGCAATGATACAAGTCAATGCAATGCAGTGATACAAGTCAACGCATAGCAACGATACAAGTCAACGCAATGCAGTGATACAAGTCAATGCATTGTTGTTGTTGTTGTTATTGGGTTTAATGCCATTTTTTTTAGCGCACGATAGGCTACACATGGCGGCCAGTATTAATGGTGGAGGAAGAACCCGGGAAAACCCTGGAAAGAACCACCGACACACGAGAAGCTACTGGCAAGCTTTCTCACTTACCCACATTGGCCGAATCTGAGACTCGAACCCATGCAGACAGAGGTGAGATGGCAGAATCAATGCATTGCAATGATACAAGTCCATATTCCAAGCAGAATGATACAAGTCTATTTACAAAGTCTAATCAAAATCTGATCTAAGAAGTCATCATGTGAATGGCAATATTCTGGATAAAATAAGCCTATTTTCCAAGTTTCATACAAATCTGACGAGAAATAGTTACTGAAGTGCTGACAAACTCGGCCAATCAGAAGCATGACCAGTTTATTAATATTCACAGATCTTGTTCCATACATGACCTTGACGATTTAAGTCTCTTCAAAAAATTTAATCCAAATTATATCAGTGGTAGTCTCTAGAATGCCAACAGGCTCAATCAGATGCAAGATCACCTCATTAATATTATCTAACTCAAGTGAGATCTTTCATCAAATAGGTTTATATTCAAAGATTTATCAAAACTGGATCAGAAATATGGTTTCCAGTGGTAACAAAGCTCATTCAACCATATGTGTGACTACCTCAATCTCACTCATTATCAAACAGGTCTGAGATCATGATGATGTAAGCACACAAATCTGATCAAAGATGTGAAATCGGAAAAGTGCAGTCATATATTAAGGCAAGTCAGCATTGTCGTTAAAAATTTCAAATCCAGAATGCTTATTGCCAAATCTGTTTGAATTCCCTTTAAGTGGTATTTAAGCAAAAGTAATTATAATGTTTTTCTATTCTGAGTCATTTTTGGAAAGGCATTATCTGAGGCAACGTAAAAGGACGGTATGCAAAATTTGTCCATTCTGCTGAGTGGTTTTTCATAAATCCACATATTTTTCTATCTTCAGAAAAGGCAGTCATATGTGAAGGTGAATTAATATCATTTACACAAACTGAAAGCCTTTATGCCAGGATGCTTTCTGCCAAACTTGGCTAAAATTGGTGCAGTGATTTTTGGGAATGTTTAAAAAATGGCTAACACCGATGAAAGGTATACTATGCACTCCGATGCAGGACCATAACATAAACCTACTTTGACTTGAATATATGACCAGGAAAGTTAAATAAAAGAAAAATGGTTTTTGAAAATGTGTAAATGGCCCTATCTCTAATTATCCATTTATCGTGATTCCTATTATGGCTATTTTTTTGCCATGTTAACAAGAATAGGTAGAATACATGTTTCTAATCTGAACAATGTTGTGACCCAAATTTATGTGGCTTAACAGAGGTGGCCAGTATTACGAGTTTTGATTATCATCAGAACAGTCATAATGAATCTGAAATACATGGTTAGTCTAACAATGTGATGTGATTTGGATTTTTAACGTAGCTTTAACAATTTTTCAGTCACATAGCTATGATCTCTGCATTGTGGCAGTTCATAGTGATGTCTACCACTGGGACATCATGCCGCAGACATGTAGCATGATGTCCCACCCAGTCACATTATCCTGACACCAGGCCAACCAGTCCTAACACTAACCAGTTGATGCTGAGCGCCAAGCGAGGCAACTGCAAGTACCATTTTTGTAAGTCTTTGCTATGACTCGGCCAGGGATCAAACCCATGACCTCCCGCATCCGAGGTGGGCGTTCTAACCACTAGGCCACCGGAGCAGTCGGTTAGTCTAACAAGGAAGCAGTATTAGTAAGGGACAGGTTTAGGGAAATAAATACTTACTTCCATCTGTTACCTCCCATCCAAACTCTTTAGCATCAGAAAAGCCATGACCTTGAAGAAAAAAGTTATAAAATGAAAACCATGGCAACCTGCAATGATAGACAAAGACTAAAAGTGCCATTAAAACAACAACAAAAATCCTTGCCTTCATGTGCTGCAAACAGGACAATAAACTCAGCAAAGGACTAAAAGGTAAGTGAAACTTGTATAAGACAGTCACAATGTGAATTGGAGAAACAATTGTGTTACAGTAGTTCATTTCTGCAAAATCAACTTGTACTGATCAATACAATATGACATTGCTCATTACACTGTGAACTCCAGGAGAGATTTGATGTAAAATGATGTTGCAATTTCTGTCTCTTATTAAATACCATATAGAGGAAAAAAAAGAGAAATGCAAAACAATTGTTTTAAATGCAATTACAGTCCTGTGAATAAAAATGATAATCTATGTCAAAGTGTATAAAACTGGAAAATCACCAGCGATTTACAACTGGCATTAAATTGACTGCGCATGCTTTCTGTTTCAGAAAATGGAGGTGATCTCAGTAAATGTGTCATAATGAACAAATTCCCCATAGAAACCAATTTCTTTTTGTATCTGATGAGTCAGTCAATTATTTTCAACCTGAGCAAATGTGACAATTATAAATAATCATTCTGGTATTATGTTGTGGATAATCAGTGATTGGCTAAAATTCACACTCTTGGGTAGTAACAACAAACTTGTGCTAACAGATGGATGGACATTGGACTTCTGTTTTATGATCAGTAGAGTTAACAACCATAGCCATAACTGCAATAATTCACAATAAAATAATGTGCTTTTTGAACAAGAAATGAATGTTTTAAAAGTGCCCTTTTGACTAGGAGATCATGTTTAAAGTGCCCTTTTTGATCAAGAGGCTTGTTTAAAGTGCCCTTTTTGACCAAGAGATGCCTGTTTAAAGTGCCTTTTTGATCAAGAGATGCCTGTTTAAAGTGCCTTTTTGACCAAGAGATGCATGTTTAAAGTGCCCCTTTTGATCAGGAGATACCTGTTTATAGTTCCCTTTTTGACCAAGAGATGCCCGTTTAAAATGCAGCTTTTGATCAAGAGATGCATGTTTAAAGTGCCCCTTTTGACCAAGAGATGCTTGTTTAAAGTGCCCCTTTTGATCAAGAGATGCCTGTTTAAAGTGCTTCTTTTGACCAAGAGATGCATGTTTAAAGTACCCTGTTTGATCAAGAGACTTTTTTTAAAGTGCCCCTTTTGATTAAGAGATGCATATTGAAAGTGCCCTTTTTGACCAAGTTGTTGTTGTTGTTGTTGTGGAGTTTAACGCCATTTTTCAGCACATGATAGGCTATACATGGCGGCCAGTATTAATGGTGGAGGAAGAACCAGGGGAAACCCCCGGAAAGAACCACTGACCCAAGAGAAGCTACTGGCAAGCTTTCTCACATACCCACATTGGCTGAATCTGAGACTCGAACCAGCGCAGACAGAGGTGAGATGGCAGTGATCCGTAACAGAAAGCGCTTTAGACCACTCAGCCACTCGGGGCCCCCCTTTTTGACCAAGAGATGCTTGTTTAATGTGCCCTTTTTGACCAAGAGATGCTTGTTTAAAGTGCCACATTTGATTAAGAGATGCACGTTTAAAGTGCCCCTTTTGATCAAGAGATGTATATTTTGTAAATGAGTATGATTAACATACCCCTTTTATATTCTAGATTAACTCTAGGATTAGAGTGAATGTTTGATATGAGAAAAGATCATGTACACCTACCGAGAAGAGCTGCCTGATGCATTAACTTTTTTGGTATACATCCAACATTAACGCATGTCCCTCCTAGGCCTGGAAGAAAATGTAAAAACATTGAGCTTCATATAATACATATATATAAGAAATGGAACTTTTCATTCCATTAAAAAATTGGTTACAAATAACAGTAAATCCCTAATAACTTAAATATGAATTTTTATATACACTCACTCAAATGATTGCTAAATTCTCTGAATGTTGACCATTCAAATGGAATAAAAAGTTTGAGCATGTATTCAAAGGTCTGCAGGTACTATAGCTTTCATAAGACATCTTAACTGGTAACTGGGTCCTGATAAGTCAACACACAACGCATGCGCGCGTGCACACACACACACAGAGTTCATCATATTTTATTCCTTCATAGCAATTTACATAAAAGTCAAAGATACAGATCTGTGGGCATTTTTAACTTTTGCAATTAATGAATTGGTACCCATAATCCTCACTTAAAAGACACCAACTTTACAGTCCTTTTTATCCTTTTTTTCACACAAACCTTCTGCAAGCAACTTTGTGATTGTTTTTTGTAATACTCAGTAAAACACTGGAAGGTGCAGCTCATGTTTCAATATTCATTAAGAATGATATTCAAAAAATTAACCAATATAACCTTCAATATGCTTTCATCATTATAGATTAAGAAGGTGGATACACAAATCAAAATTCATTTTTCCGTATTTGAATTTTCTTATCAAATGATCAGTCATGTCTTTGAAACCATTTTTTTATAGCTCATAACTGAAAACATTGTAACCATTTTTAATAGCCCATGGTTGAAAAAACACTGAAACTATTTTTAATAGCCCATAGTTGAAAATAGTCAAGCAATTTTTAATAGCCAATGGTTGAAACAGTTAATAATTTAAAATTTAATTTTCTTTTTACCCCATGTTGTTCCAATTGGTGTTGGCTTCACAAAATCAAAGACGGCCACTTTCCTATCATATTGTGCAGCTTCCTGTGGAGAAAAAAAAAACGAAAATTATAGACTGGCTGGATTGTTAAAGTATGTTTTAAAAACTGGATGGAGAGAGTCTAATAAAAAACAACCTGTAAACAAGTAACATACAGTTATGCAGCAACTGTTAATTATGAAATGGTAAAATGATATGCATTTGGCATTTGACTTCATGATTGTTTAAATATCCACAATATGTAAAACATACATTACAATCTAAAATAAGGTTATACAATCTTTTGTAAATACTATTTACACTGATCTTTCACTTTTGAGTTTTGGACGTCTTGTGAACCTTCTTATAGCATGTGAACAGGTGTGAATCAGATTTATTTCTAAGGTAAAACGTAAGGATGGACTAACTGCCCAGCATCAACAAAATTGCGATCAAAACCAGTAAATGAAAGATCAATACATTGTTCATTTTATCACAGATATTTGGATTATAGGAATGATTATTTGCAAATTTTATAAAGAAATCATATATTTTGTGTGATTTTCTTAACAAAATAGTTCCTCCTTAAATAATGGTATATAAGACAAAAGATCAATAGATGAAAGTATTGGTAAATATCGATAAGTGGCAATACTGTATAAAATAAATATAAATCATGTCGGGTATAATTTTTGTTGCTGTTGTGATTTTTTTATCTTTTAATTGGATTTCAATACAATGATCATAAATGTGGTATGCCCTCATATATTCAAATGTGAAATGAGTCTGACAACTGTCATGGTGATGCCTAATGAGTCAGCCAACTGTCATGGTGATGCCTACTGAGTCAGCCGACTGTCATGGTGATGCCTACTGAGTCACCTGACTGTCATGGTGACCAAATGCTTAAGATGGCTTTATTCTGACAACTGTTAAGAACTTAATGGTCATGTAAATAATAGTATCACTTTTACAGAATTTTATACAAAGCAAGAAGAAAAAAGCATTTAAAAAAATGGAAATTCAACAAAATTCTTGATTCTGAATGATGAGACCATCTTAAAAGTTTGTTAAGTCCGAGAGTAATCTGCCAATCAAAAAAATCCTTGTCAACTTATGATTTTGTACCATACACTTTCAATCTTCAGAAAGACTAAGAAACCTAGGTACTGAAGTGTTTACCTTGGAAGCAGCCAGTCCTCCCGATCCACCGCCAATTACGATGAGGTCATAGTCATAGGACTTAGCATGGGAATTGATCATTGGCAGAAGTCTGCTTTCCGCATGAGCTCTTTGCGTATCATCATTTCCACCTGTCCCAAAAACCCACATATTTACTATTGTGACCATAGTATCTGTTACAGTTTCAAATTATCAGTTTATATAAAAGAAACATGAACTTTTAATTCATCCTTACAAAACAAAATACAAGTGCTGAG
The DNA here is from genome assembly GCA_028554795.2 of Sinohyriopsis cumingii. Taxonomy (NCBI): domain Eukaryota; kingdom Metazoa; phylum Mollusca; class Bivalvia; order Unionida; family Unionidae; genus Sinohyriopsis; species Sinohyriopsis cumingii. The sequence continues at coordinate 87,182,641 of CM068834.1, read as the reverse complement.
AGCAAAGAATTAGAAGGAACATCTCTGAATGAGGCAGTCATGGATTCAAGCCAACATGTAGACTGCGTAATTTTTTTCATGCCATTTTTAAAAACTATAAATGCTAACGTATTTGCTTGACATTTGTTTAACGCAACACCATCTGTTGAGATAACCTAAAATTTTGAAAACAAGCCAAAGTCTGTAATTTAGACTGATTCAAATGAAGGCAAATTACCAAGTGAAAATTTTGGTAGGTGTTTAATTGGATAGTTGGTATTACTGCTTAATTAACACATCAGTGCTGTATCATACCAAAGAAATAGAAGCTTATTAGGTTGTTTGGAAATCGGTACCTTTGGGTCTAAAATTACCATCGTACGTAATTCTAAAAATAACGTTTTTCTTCAAAATTAATGAAGAACATGTTAAAATAACATGTTACTTTACAATTATACCATTGTATCAAACTGAGAATATATAACCCATCAAGTATACATGTATGAATACATGACATGAACCAAATACACATTTTTGAGAAAGTGTCTTCCTTTGAGATAGAAACTTTGCAAGACCTCACCAGCTTACTTGTGATGGAGACATTTGTCTATTTTTCTATTTTCAATGTCCGCTTATTCTAGAATAGTTATGGCATGCAACTCTAGATGTTACTGAGACAAAACTTTTGTTATTATCATCCAAGACATTTGTTGAGGAAACAGAACTCACAACAGGTGAATGTAAATTAGAGTTGATGACTGAGTATACTCACTTATAAGTCGAGTCTAACTGCAAACAACATAGACCCTGCATAATGCCAGCAGGTCTGGGTCAGTGTTGTTTTATTTATTACTCCAAACAAACTGCACAGACACTGATCTGATAGCATATTATGCAATGCCAGACCCTGGTCTGTTGACTTATATGAGAATATATACGGTATATTACCCAAGTGTTTTCCTCCAATGAAGACGTTTGGAACTGTCTTTTGGCCTGTAAGTTCCAACAAAGCATTCTGTATTCCAGTTCCATTTTCTAAAAAACAAAAACAAAATGGAAATACTTTAGTTCAATAATACAGGAGCTGCTTAAATCAATTTCTAAAAACATACAACTTCAAAATAAACTTCTTACTACAGTGCTGACTATTTTCGGTTGCATAAAATCCATAGTTCATCTCCATATATGCTTAATCTTCTTTTTAACTAAATGACCAATATCCATGTCCCTTGAGTTTACAGGCTATATGGAGGTTTGTTCTTAATCATTCATCAGTGATCATTCCCCCAAAAATATAAGTCAGTGACATTATATTTCAGATATGAAATAAATCTGGTAAGGTATTAAGAAAATTTAAGTGACATAAAAAAAAGACATTATTCAAAATGACCCTATGGACCCACCATAGGTCAGAACACAGAACAGAAATGATACTGACAGATAGGGAGTATGTTATATTATATTCCAAATGAAGGGAATTGGGTTAGAGAGATACTAGTACTGAAAACACTTCAAGCAAAATGTGTCTCCAATATAATTCTTGACCCCATGGCTCCACATACCATAGACAGGAGTGACATTTAAGGTTTGTGTGTGTGATAATGTCATGTTGCATTTGAAACATACTAGACTGACTTTTTTTTGCTGCTGAAAGCTAGTGCACCATAAAATAAGAATATAATAACATTGTTAATAAACTTCTGGATCTATTTTTCATCACAATTTATCCAAGTGTTCAAAAATTGATTTTTCAAGGTTCACAAAATCAAAACTGTCTTGACTGTCATGAATCTAGTATTCATGGACCTATGGACATCATATTTTTAACTGCATAAATGAATACAAAACTAATTACAAAGATTTAACTCTACTTGCTTTCAACTAAGTTAATACAGCCTCTTTATCTGCAGAGCACTTACCCACTTTATCTAATTCAAGAGCAAAAAATTCAACATCAAGTGATCTGAAGAGGTCTTTTACCTGTAAAAAGAAGCAAAATATAAAATGTTGACGATTAAAGTTCATGCATTTGACAAACACATTTATAATGTATACTACCACTGATGAACTTCTTCCCACCATGGACAGAATTTTTAAAAATAAAAAACACCACTGATTTTTTATTCAGCATCAAAACCATTTCATTTACAGTCTTTTTATTTGTTCAAATGGTTCATTTCCGTTCATGCATGTGAAGTCTAAGCCTAAGTCTTTTTATCAGGTGTCTGCGAGATGCAAAGCATTTTGAAATGAAATGTTTAGGACTGGCATTCTAAATATATTTACCTTCGTGACTTAAAAAACCTGAACTGTGCACTGAATATTTATTTACAATGATACAACTATTAAAACACATAGGTACATTTCTGGTTTATTCATTAAACATGACCTTTTCCAACTGACCAATGCTAGTCTGATATCCTATACCCTTTGTTATCATCAGTAATGAAAACAGTACTTGGGGCCAGTACACCATGCTAGTTCCATACACACAAAAGCCCGTTTTAACGATAATCACATTAAATTACTTTATGAGCAGATGAATGTTTCATCACTTGTCCATTTGTGCTGTGGGCATTTACTGTACCTCAAGTGTAGAATGAATGCAGGTACCCAGTTAACACAATCAACATATTACTTAATCATTAATAGGAATACCAACTAACATTGTATTTGATACATCTGACACAAAACTGCTTGTTAACTGTTATGACAGCAACTGGTGGTAACTTTTAGTACTCCAGTGGATTAGTGATGGCTGGGGTTTTAGTGATCTATTGACAAAGTCACTAACAATGAGTTAGTATATCTAGTGTTTCTGTTGGAGCTGAAGTGGATGATTGACTATGATTGGCTAGACACATCAGCAAATGATCAGTTTTTTTTTCTTTCTTCATGTTTTGATGAAAAAATGACAGAATGTCAAAAAGCTCTTAATTTAGTAATGGTTAATCATGTTGAAGACAAAACCATTGCCTTAAGCACATTACAAGGATAGCAAGATTTTTTTTTCTTGTTTTGGTAAGGCTAGGAAACTGCCTCTTGCACTTGCCACCCTCAAAAGGATTGGGCAAAAGAATTTATCAGTTCAAAGGAATCTTAAAATTTGTTGGAAATCAAAGCCACAATATTTCCCAAAATATATTTGATAATTTCCCAATATATACTCAAAAACACTCTTTTACAGTGGAATTGGAATGGTCTCTAGCATGATGATGATGTTGGTTGGTGATCCATAATAAGCTTTGACTGTCCTCTAGGCTTCCCCAGGTGACTGATATAGGTGTGCAGCGAGTCACGTTTAGCCTCAGGCAAGAACTTGACCAATTTGTCAGATGGATCTAGTGCTGTGACTAATGGTAGTGGGGAATTCAAAAAGACATCAGTAGGAACTCCATTTTCCTCAATGATAAACATTCTCATTATTCCCATGAGAACTGTCTACTTCAAATCGCTAACTATATAAAAGACCAAAAGAAGACAGATTGTGAATTATGAGGCTGTGTAACATAATGAAGACAGCACTGGACCTTGGCTGGTCTTCTTTCCCCACAAGTTCAGTAGTGGCTCTAACACTTAAACAGTAGTCTTCATTTATTCTTCAAAATAAATCTTATATATTATCTGTTTACTTTGTAATTGCATCATCAAAAACTGTACTCCAATTTGCTTGCTTTGTAATTGCATCATCAAAAACTGTACTCCAATTTGCTTGCTTTGTAACTGTATCATCAAAAACTGTACTCCAATTTGCTTGCTTTGTAATTTCATCATCAAAAATTGTACTCCAATTTGCTTGCTTTGTAATTGCATCATCAAAAATGATGGAGTAAACTATCAGCTATAGCAGCTGCTTTGTCCATATGTAGCTAGAGTTGTATCTATTAGCAGCTTCTTGAACCAGTCCCAAACGAATGACACCAGCTTTTTTATGCCAATCTTCAAGGCCTGTCACAACTGTTGTGATCAAAATGTCCAAACAGGTGATGCCCAGAAGATAAATGTAACACTTCTGATACTGTTGGCACTTTCAGTCCATTGGTGACACAGAGCTAAAGTGAGAGTGAAGCATGACATCTGCAGAGTTAAGTTTGTATGGCCAGTGTGCTGACAGAAAAAAAGACCAAACTCCTTGGAGATATACTACCATATTTACAGCTCTGGTGATTAACAAATTGGACTTCTGCTCTGAGTTATCACTGATACAGTGCACAGTCAAGCTTATGTAGCCCTGTTGCAATACACTTGTCAGACGTCTGGGAAATGCATCTGCAATACACTTGTCAGATGTCTGGGAAATACGTTTGCAATACACTTGTCAGATGTCTGGGAAATGTGTTTGCAATACACTTGTCAGATGTCTGGAAAATGTGTTTGCAATACACTTGTCAGATGTCTTGAAAATGTGTTTGCAATACACTTGTCAGATGTCTGGGAAATGTGTTTGCAATACACTTGTCAGATGTCTGGAAAATGTGTTTGCAATACACTTGTCAGATGTCTGGGAAATGTTTTTGCCCTATATGGTATAGTGCAAACGCTTCTTATACTCCACATTAAAGGGAGCACCAATCCTTCTACAACCTTGTCCACTGGCATCCTCACAGGACAATGCACACTTCAATGCAAGCTGGTTTTATATTCTGACTGGTCAGCAGGAATTGAGTTTTTATTGTAGAGATTGGAATATTCGTGTTTTAACTTCATAAGGCTTCCCATAGAAGTTCCTCTGCTACACAAAACACCAGCTAAAAAACCCTTGATTACAAGTGATCTTAATTCTAAAGCTTAAAAAACTTTCAGACTGCAGCCTTCTTCACCTTTTCATTCTGGCTTGTCAACTAACTCACATCAACAGTGGCAGTGGTTTCCCAATAAAGGAAGCGGTGTCTATTGTAATTTAATTAACTTTGATAAACACACTTAGATAAACAAGCAGCAATACAATGACCAAAATGTTAACAATTATTTATCAAAGTACTTTTCCAACTTAACCATTATGTATCATACCAACTAATAGTGGAATATGGTACATGCTGCACTTGGGTCAGATGTACAACATAGTTTCAATTCATCATTAAAGCAAATTGTTTTTAAGAGAATGAAATGATTATACAGTGTGACCCCGCTATAGCGCGCTCCGTTATAACGCAAATTCGGATATAACATGGTCGTGGCATGGCTCCAGAATTTTCATATACATGTATTTTTCTTGTGCACAAAAAATTCTTAAAAAGTACGAAAAAACGTAAAAGGTTGCTTATCATTGTGAGGAAGAGATCGCATATGAATAATGCAAGAAGATTGTGGCTTGGCTCCTGAAATTTTATATGTATTTTTCTCGTACACGAAAAAGTATTTTTTTCTTCTTCTTAAAAGTAAGAAGAAAAAGAACATAAAAAGTTTATTCTGGGATCGCGTAGGTCTTCGCCAATGTTGCAAACTTGGATTGTTTTTCCTTATTGGCTGCAAAATATACCATGTGGCTTTTTTTATTTGTTGGCGACACTGTTGGCTGTTTAAACTTTTTTATACAACCATTGGTTTGGAGTGCAGAAATTCAAAGGCCCCATGAAAGGAAGCCGCAAACTGGATATAAAATGCGCTGAAATTTATCTAATGTTGCATAAACAAATTCTTTGTCCATACAGACAAACCATCTAAACAGTGCATTGTTATATCATAATCTGCTTATCTCTAGCATGAGTTCTGTATGTTGTGAAATATCCACTTTTTTGTTGTGACATTTCTGGTAATGGAGATCAACCGGACGAGGCATTCTCTCGTAATCTATCTTTCATCGGATTTTCGGCCGCTCGCTAGTAATTAATATATTTACAAAGACTGGCATTTGTATGTGGATCATAAGCAAAATTCCTCTTCTTTTCACTCTGAATTAAATCCTTCAGAACGCTCACATTTTCTGTAATAATCCCTGTTATCAGAACACCTGTGTCTCTATCGTCCGTTGACCCTTTGTTAATTTTCAGATGCATGCGTGGAAGGCAGCATCATGCTGCTGCCACAAATGTAAAAAACAAAAAAAAAAAAACATCTTACTTATTGGTTTATTCAGTAGGCATGGAGGGACAGTAACTAGAATAGTCTAAATGACGGCTAATTCCCTTTTAGAGCCGGAGGGCATAATTCTCCACGGTTCCTGGGCTCAGGTTGAATTGTCCCTCCACATCAACAACCTAGAAATGAAAGCAGTATTTCCAGCATTGCAAGGGTACACTGACCTCATCAGGTGCCAAAGTATCAAGGTCTCCTCAGATAAAATAGTTTGTTGAAATTTCAAAGGAAACAGATTACCTTTGAAGCACCGACTGTTATGAAAACGTACTCAGCAAATGAAAAAAATACCAATCTCAATCATGCAATACAATTATTTGATGTTGCCGCCACAGTAAGAAATGGGCATTCGTTTGGTTTTCCAAAGCTGTCCTTTAGCGGCGACTTCAAAAGAGCATGCACCCTTCATCAAAGAAAGCCGACTACAATCTTTCAATAACAGCAAAGAAGTTTTCTTCAAAGGAAGTCAGTACCAAACTTAAATAAAAGTGATGGAATCTGATGGACTTTTGCATTTTCCAACGTAACTGGAACACGTTAACTGTGCTGTGAAAGTTTACTTTTTGTAGGGAAAAAGTTTTGGCTTAAAACACAAACTAACTTTTACTGACTTGGAATGTACTTTAAAGCAAATGTGCTTTGTCATTTGTTACATGATTGTGCTATGTTTTTCCACTGAATTCAGACCAATATGACATGTTACAAAATTAATGAATATTTTAAAGCTGTGTGTGCTTATTTTCGATGGAATCACTTGTATTGTGGATTCAATGTATATGATGAGGTTCGCAGGTGAGTACATGGTGTTGATACTCTATTCATGCTATACATTAGATATTGATATATAAACAGGATTCACGTATATGTATCAATTCATGGTTCTCTAAATAAAGTAAACTATTATACTATGTCTTTCTGTTTTCACTACAGGTGTATTTCTCATTTAATATGCATT